>MU187404.1:71527-99671 GCA_016904865.1 Pissodes strobi | reverse complement strand
CCATAGCATTGGCACCTTTTGCATTGTGTAACGATTTTGTCGGATTTACGATATTCCCAAGAAACCTTTATGTTTAACAAGAATTTAACTTCCTGTTGTAACTTTCGTAAGGAAGTTTGTGGGTCAAGGACAACTAAGTAGAGTGGCACTTTCGTCTTCTTCATTAGGTAAATATTGACTACGTCGATGTTATATGAATCTGTGAGATCTTCTTTAATCTCTGCCAATGGAATGTCTCCGTCTAGGCCTCTCAGAACATAGGCTTTTGTTTTCTGAGTCTTATTTGCATAGGTATGATAGGGTAGTTTGTTGTCATCCATCATCCTCTTTACTGTTGTCCAGTCTCTTTCGTTTTCTGTGTATTAGTTGAATATTTGGTGTATTTAATAGTATAGTTGGTTATCTTCTTTTGCTTCATATCGGCCCTGAGGGTTTTATGGTTCGTGATCTTTCCCTGTAGGACTACTGGGGGTGGAAGTACCTTTTTGTTCTTGATTGAGTCCTTCTTTTGGGAGGGGTTCCCTGTTTTTGTTGACTTTTTAGGTATTGATTTTAAGCTGCTTCCATCCTCTTCCAGGTCGCTGAGTGCCTCAAAAGAGTTACTCAGAGGCAGGGGTGGGGGTCCACCCTTGTCCAATCTAGTTACCTTTACATTTTTGCCAAAGGGCAGTGTTTTATATGGGGTCTTGAAGACAGCGCTGTCAGTCTCCATTTGGATAGGGACGTTGGTTTGCTCAGGCCTCTCGCTTTCGGTTATGATAGAAATGTATGAGGCTTTTGGGGGGGTATCCTTTGCAGGAGGCGACGTATGTTTGTTTTCGAGCTCTACATAAGTGTCTGGGTTTCGTTTAGGGCGCTTTAAAGGCTCCCGGCCTGTATCGATTCGAGGCTTGGCCTCTTTCCTTTTAGGATTAGAATTATGCTTGAGCTTGAGGTGCTCCCTTATTGAGGGCTAGATACACCTCGGCGGTTGTTTTATGGCTAACAGAGTTAAGTGGCACTACTAGCGTACGGCATTCAGGGCACGAGTCTTTATTCCTATCTAAACGGTGTTGTGCTACTCGCACGCGTTTTAAGGAGGCCTCGTCTAGAGTTTCGCCCCTGGGGTCCAGAGATTTAAGTCGTCAAATTCTGACTCGCTCATTTCAGAGAGTAAGCGTCGGGGATCCGACCCCGATTTAGCGATTTTACAACTATATATAAGCTATATAATACAATATTTACAGGTATTTAATTAAACTATTTACACAGGAACTCAAAAATCACAGATCCAGCTCGAGATATCGGCTAGAAAAACGCGCAAAGATGCTTTTTGCCCGAGTTCCTTTATCAGTACTTTAGGTCGCAAGAAACGAAAGCATACCAAGAAAATAATAACGCGAAACACGATATTCGAATAGAAAGAAACACGTAGTGCTCGTTAACGGAGAACACTTTATCCGTCCTACCACAACAACGGTCGAGGCAGGAATCGCACTAAAAACTAATTCTCTATATCTACACTTACATGATGTATCTAAGTAATCACAGCTAACTTGACATTTCATTTTGTCAGCGGCTTGTTCGAATGCTTTTCCAAAGAAGCTGAAAAACAAGAAAACACGTGAATGCAAAGTCCAGCCACTACGAGAGCAACAGAACAAAATTATTGCAAATGCTCCATCAAAATGAACCTATGCTTTTTCCTGTTACTTTTATTTATTTCCCTCTACGAAACTAGGTACTGTTACGCTTCTGACCTAGCCTAAACGGTTATTTAAATTTTAGTTAATCCAAAGCGAATCAATGAAATAATCGAACTGAAAAAATTCGTGTTTATTACATAATAACTGGATGGCAACTCAATCCAATACGACATATATATTCACTTACTTTCTAGGAGAATTTTCACAGACCGGTGGAATTCCCAGTAATATACACGTTCCATTGTCTATATTCTTTGGCGCTGACACTATGAGGGGCAGGGTGGACGCTCTTCGATTTCTCGACATCGAGACGTAAGCCTTTAAGATGAACTGAGCTAAAAGCGAGAGTATATGCAGGTGAGAGAACATGTACCAATCGAGGCAACCCTAAAAAAATACCAACATCGTAAATCTAGATATTCAAGGTGGAAATATTGCTACATATTTAAGTAGTGCAAACAGGTCAGTTTGACAAACAAATCATAGTGCTGCGTAATCAATTTTCATAAAATATCTAGCATCAACACCAGGCACCTTAATTACTAAAATAATTAAATTGATCAGCATCAGCTTATAGAGGAAAAACTGATGCAAAATTGCAAACAATAACATGCGCCTGAACTTACCTCTTGTATAATGTAATATACAAATGGACCAGCAGTTATGATCTGTTTCATATCAAGGGCACTCTGTACACTCTTAAACAGCGTTTTTGCTACGATTTTCGCCCTTTCTATGGCGTTGTTTATCACTTCAATTTTGGTTCTGGATAAGCAATCCAACGCCTGGTTGAATAGTTCTTCTGGTTTCTTATCTCTAGGCTAAAAAAAAGAGCGGAACACTAAAGCACTAAACAATTTCAAATATCTCGATCATTCTCAGCATAGTTAGATATGTGTAATAATTTTCATAAAATAACCTACTGATGCTTCCAAAATGGCAAGTAATGCATAAACTATATCCGAGGCACAAAACTTGTTCCTATAACCATATTGTAAAATAAACGAGGCGAACTCTATATCTTGTAGGCCGTATTTTTCAGCCGACTTCTCCAGGGAACTATGGAATTCCTTTCTGAGCTGCAGGTCCATCGATTTGAAGTGTTGTCTGCTCTGAACCAGCGGAAGACTGCAAGATAATCATCTTTATGTACCTATTTAAGCATTTTCTTTAACATAAAACAATAACGATCAAATTTAAGTGAAACATACAATATTTGAGCGAAGCAAAGATAAATACACAATATGAGAATACGGTTACAATATGGCCAGTAGATGTCACTAAGCTAATCACTTCATGTGGAAAGCAACTAGCCTTTGCAAAAATATATAGTCAATCTGATCTTTTGGTATTTTTAATTTGTAATTTATCATTCTCAAAAATCTATGTTGAATTAATTTAACTATTTACTTGGATATGGTGGAAATACTTAATACAAACAATCGTTGGAAAAGCTAAATAGAAATACTGAAATTGAATATTTTGGGTGTTATTAAGTGCTATGCAAAAAAATACTACTTGTGAAATTAGGATACAGTAGTGTCATTCAAAATCCACAAGTCCTTAAACGTTAGGAAGTATCCTCCATTAAACTTGAAATTAAACATTTTGGTCCAACACAAAATGACCATAAGGGATGGTCTTCAGATGCCACCAATCTTGATCTTGATGGAAAAATAATGATAGTGTCATTAGGTATATACGAGGCAAGCGCTTCACCTTTCTAACAAACGAAATTCGGCGTAGACGAGGTTTTGGGAGAGGTGGACTTCAATATTAATGAATCTTGATCAAAATCAGTGTCGTCATCAATATTCTCAAGAGCATTTGATATTTTTGAAAGCCTTCTCTCTAGGATATTGACTTTTATAAGACCTGAACTGAAACACACACCCAAGTCTTCAATTCTAAAACACTTGGTCGCCATTTAAGCACTAAGCAGAAATTTCGCTCACTGAATATGGTAAAGATAAAATTCAGGTAAGACTGACAACTGAAAATTATCTGGTTAATGGCATGAACTCCATGGAGTTCACATCTGACTGCCGGCCGGTACAGACGCGAGCAAAAAATAGTCCGATAAAAAGTGTTTATTCGCACATTCCGATCGTTTATTCTTAACGTTATTAGGCTTGCTTTACTGCGGTAAATAGTAAAGGCCATTTACAGCGTATTTGCTTAGCTTTTCTAGTCGCCGGGGACGTAACCCCGGCAATTTCCCCCATGGGGGACTACACGGAGAATGAAGATGCAATGTCTAATATCTCAATGGAATCTAACCCCGAAAGGAAGATCTCCGAAACCTACATGAAGAAGATACGTAACCGATGCAGCAGCTATGCTGAAATCTGCGTACAGTGTCGTCTGTTCGCAGAGAGCCTTAAAAATCTCGACGACTTAAGCAATAATGATGGCTGCAAATTATCAACCAAGATTAGACAACATTTTAGGGATACCCACCCTACAGGAATCAAACGCAACGCAACCGTAACAGCTAAAATCGACACAGGGAAGAAGAAAGCCAGTCCCACAAGCATACAAAACGCCGACACGGCCAAAAAGATCAAAATCACCTTGACTGACCGCCAAAAAAGGGACAAAAACATCAACACTTCTTCAGCTACGAAAGAAACGAATTCCTCAGACGACAAACAAGAAGGCGTCCCCGCCTTGATGGCCCCGCCTCCTCCTCCGCATCCTGTTGCCCTGATACCAGCTGGCGAAAAGGACCCATTTAAAGTACCCTTCAAGCAAATTGCCTTCAAACGGAATTTTAGGATGAATGTGCTTGACATGAGCCAACCCCCTGCACCCCACGCAGAATCAGTATCAACCCCTACAGGGGTTAGATATAGAAGAAGAGGACAATGTGAGCGTGGCTTCCACTACGGCATCCACCGGAGTGAAGCAAAAAGCTAGTAATACCAGCAAGCCAAAAGCACCCCCTAAATCGAAACCAACCCCCGTGCCACCTATCGTCATCAAGGGTAGACCGGCTGACCATCGTCAACTCAGAGACGATCTTAAAAATATGCATATTTCACGGTACGAACTCAAGTACACGAAAAATTCCGTTATCGTGTACTGCGATAACGGTAATGATTACCATATACTCCGTCGCGCCCTAGAACAAGCGCGCACGGGGTATCATACATATGCTATCACACAGGAGAAGACAAGGGCTTTCGTGTTACCAGGCCTTGATGGAGAGATCAAAACGGAAGAAATCAGAGAAGCGTTATGCGACGAATATAACATCCGCCCTAAAAACATCTATGAGATGAGAAAAACTCGCACTCCGATGTATCTAGTCATCCTGGGAACGGATTTCACTATTCGTAGATTAAATCACGAAATAAAGACACTAATGAGCGTCAGAGTAAGCTGGGAAGCTCGCCGTGCGACCAAGCCCGTACTGCAGTGCAAGCAATGTCAGCAGTTTGGGCATGCAAAATCATACTGCAATAGGAAAATTGCGTGTTCCAAATGTGCAGGACAGCACGAGATCACGCAATGCACTCAAGATCTCATTAAGTGCGTGAACTGTGGCGGACCTCATCGGTCAATAGATGAGGAATACCCAGTTTATGTGTATAAATTGAATATCATTCAGACTAACACCAAGGCGAAACCAGCAAAACAAGTATTTCGCCCTGCGCCTCCCCCAGCTAACCCCGCTTGGAGACAAGCGGCACCGACGAGCCAAGCAGACGGCCCACGGGGCCAAGGCCTACGCAATGGCCAACGATCCGAAGAAGAATTCCAGCAACAATTCCCACCCCTGAGAACCAGACAGACCCAGATCCGGGATAACCAGCAGCACCCCAGCAATGTAAAACAGGTTAGTGGTACTGCTCGCGCTAATTCTAATATCCCTAACAATATACAAAGCCATGTAAATATTTCTAATGTTATGTCCGACTTGAACGATGTAGTTGCAAAAATTAACTCTCTTGTCAACCTAGAGCAATTGTTTCAAGCACTTGATTTTTATGCAAATATGCTTGAATCGTGTCGAGGGGATAAGGCTTCGATTATCCAAGCCTCGATACGATTCTTTTCGAATGAATACAATCGTTTCGATGTGTAAATGCTACATATCGCAAGATGGAACTGCAATGGTATCACGTCAAAACTGGGCGAGTTCCGTAATTTTATGCATACAACCAATTTTCAGATTGTTTTCCTCATAGAAACACGTTTAGATCCTAACTTTTCGTTTAAGATTAGGAATTATAACGTCGAGCGTTCTGATAGGCCTGATCGAAACGGGCGAGGAGTGGCCTGCCTCGTACATAGGTCGATCTGCTATAAAAGGTGCTCAAATGTAGATCTCAAATAGAACACGTCTGTATCGAGACAGAGAGCGGTCTACGTATATGTGGCGGGTACGCGCCCCCGAATCTCCGCCTCACTACACCTGACCTCTTTGCTTTATTACCGCAAAACAGAGTATCCCTGTTGATAGCGGACTTAAAAGGGGACTTAAATGCCACGCACGTCGAATGGGGCGGCGTAACTAACACCAGGGGTAGATTATTTAAGAGGATAATCGAAAATAATCTGGAAATGTCCTATCACAGAAGTCCAAATCCTACCTATCTACGTAGTGACTCGTTCCTAGACATTGCTATTTCGCGGGGAGCGATTAGAACAACGTAACTTCAGGAAATCAATGCTTTAAACTCGGATCATCTCCCATTCAAGATTGGATTGTACTGCAGGGTCCCTGTATTGCCAAACGACACCGTCGTCTCGTACAAGAATATTGATTGGCGAGAGTTCAGAGCTAGGCTAAGCGAACTAACTATCATCCCTGAGCAAATAGTCACTGTACAGGATCTCGAGCAAGAGGTCGCAACTCTTACATCAAATATCCAGCGCATACGCGATGCAATGTGCCCTAAGGTGGCGATTCGCCCTAGGATAGAATCCCTTCCCGAACCAATCCTTGAACTTATCACTTACAGAAACCGCTTTCGACGTAGATGGCCGAGAAACCGGACACAAATGGGATCCGCTCATATCAATGCGCTGACGGAGGAAATAAGGGTTAAAATCCGGGAACGCGACCAAACATGGCTCGCGTATATTAATAGCGTGAGTAAGGAAGATGGATCGCTGTGGAAGTTAGCCAAGCGAGTCCGAGGAGGCTATACGCAAATCCCTGTCATAAAACACAGGGGTCATGACATCATGAACGACATAGGGAAAGCGGAAGCCTTCTCGGACTACTTGGAAGACGTCTATAGCGAGGCTCCGAACACCCTACCGGACCAAGGACGCTTTAGTCACATCGTGAATGTGTTTAGACAACACAAGTACCCCATCCCTCCGGCAGTTCTTGATAAATTGAGAATCACATCGGCGGAACTCCGCAAAGCACTCTGTCATCTCCCGAAAAACAATGCGCCCGGGTCGGACAATATTCCGAACATTATCCTTAAAAATTTTCCCAAGAAAACACTGATCCATTATATGCATATTATGAACGCGGTAATTCGACTGCAACACTTCCCCAAACCTTGGAAAGTAGCGAGCGTCATATACTTCCCGAAACCGGGAAAAGACCCGTCTTTAATTTCATCTTATAGACCAATATCCCTGCGTAACACCCTCGGGAAGGTAGCCGAAAGGCTTATCTTGCCGAGGATAAACAGGGTGGTTAAACATTTGAACATCTTACCCCCCGAACAATTCGGCTTTCGAGGCCAGCATGGCACTGTCATGCTGGCAGCGAAACTAGCCACTGACATATATGAGAGGTTCAACAATAGGCAGTCCACTGCTCTCCTATTGCTGGACATAGAGAAAGCGTTTGACAGGGTATGGCACGATGGGCTGCTCTATAAACTGCTGGCAATTTACAGCATGCCGCTGTATATGGTAGCGCTCATCGAGTCATATCTTGCCGGACGTACTTTCTCTTCCAGAATTGACAATCTTCTAGGAACAGAAGACTGTTAGCATTGGTGCCGCAGGGTACCGTATAGTCGCCGCTACTATTCAGTCTTTTTATAGCAGACATCCCGTCTCATCCCAACACCTGTAAAGCCCTGTTCGCTGACGACACAGCGATTTATTCCCGGAATCCTATAGCCGAAGTAGCGAAATCAAGTATAAATGAGCATATGGACATCTTGATTCCATACTATAATAAGTGGAAGATTAATCTTAATGCCACAAAAACGGAATTAATTATTATTTCTCGCAAAAGAAAGGACATTGCAACTACCCCTTTATTAATAGGCAACACCGCCATCCACCCTAAAAACAAGGTAAAGTACCTCGGCCTAACCTTCGACAGCAAATTAAACTTCAGTAAACACATTGACGTTGTCGTAGGGAAGAACGAGGCTATAAAGAAGGGACTGGGACTCCTGATAGCAGGAAGATCATATTTAAGCCCTGCAAACAAGCTTATACTATATCGTGCAGTCATACGACCAGCCCTGATGTATGGTGCCCCGGTGTGGTGTTCGGTGGCAAAGTGCCATAAAAAGAAACTGCAAGTACTTCAAAATAGTTACTTAAGGGCAGCTTTCTCTCTAACCCTACGGGATCGAGTCAGAAACGAAGACCTGCATGCGTGGGGTAGAATCGAAACCGTCGATGAATATATCGATAACCACGCATGTAGGTTTTTCGAAAGACAGATCCGAGGATCGACATTAACAGCGCACATTGCCGACACTAGGTACAACCCTGCACGCCGTACACCTTACGGCACCATATATCGGGAAATCACGTTATTCTATAAGCAACTTATGCCGCCATGACTCTAGTCCCTTCAGGAATAGAGCCACTACATCAAACCACCCTGATTGTACTCCTTTTAACTTTCAAAAGCAATCTTCTGAAAATTAAAAAGTCCGATGTACCAGGAGCACAGAAGCCGACCAGCGGGAAACCGTGGCCCACCAGCCAGCTACCCGTGTTCGAACATGGGGGCGTGGCTTGCTTGACGACTTTTTCGGCCTGTAAATGCGCAACCACCGCCGCATTAAGCTCACTTGATTTCTGCCTACGGAAGCGTCCATGTCTTCGCAGTCGACACCGCGGGGGCTCGAACAGCGCGCCTTGATACCACTGCATCCTTACAGGGATCGACTTAACTAAGTCTTCACTTGTAAATAGTCTATGTTAGCTTTAATTATTGTTGTACAGTGTGATGTCTTTTTAACAATGAACCCCTGCTCTCGAAGACCATTTAAGCAGGGTTTTTTTTTTATCAATTTTCCCTGCATTTTCGCCAGGTAGTAATATTACTTACAGAAGACTGTACAGCTTCTCTCTTGGCTTTCGCTAATCACTTTATCGGTAACGACTTTGACGGGGTAACCCAAGTAAAGATCACAATAAAGCAGTACCGCGAACCCTAGACCTAAGTAGGTGTTAAAATCAGCCCCCCTACGGGTGCCTATCTGTTGGCCACGGTGCTGATGTAACAGCTCCAGGCGAAACAACAGTTATAGTTTTAGTATTACGTTACTTTACTTTACTGGCATACTTATTCTAGGTTTAGTAGTTTCATGATGTTAATATTGAAATAAATGAATGATTATAATGATGATGAACTCCATGAAGAATATAACCCGCTATATCATAATCATCTCATTCACACTGAAATCAAGTTTGAATGGTTCATGTGTCATCTACATGAAGATTGTGTACACGTTTAGAATTTATAAGCCAGCATCACTCAAAAAATATATCTGAAATTAATTAAAAATATTATACACGTAAGTAAGATTACATACCCCATTTCGGCTAAAAGTTCGTGAATCTTCTTGTCTCCTTTAAGCGTCCACAATTTCATTCTGACGGCCGTAAACATTGAATATTTTAAACTGTGTTCCACCGTCCAATGCCGATACAATGTCAGCCTTAAGTCTTTTTCGAATAAAATTTTCAGTGATGTCTGAACGTCAGTGTCGTTCGTCTTATTCTGTAGCCTTTGACAATGAGCTCTTAAACTTTCTAAAAAAAAAACACAAAATTATCTATATCATTGCAGGTTCAGGATCTTTTTAGCGCAGCGCCTGAACAAACCCAAACTCGCCATTTGAGCCAGGGAAACAGAGGCATAACAAGATCTACTCAGGAGGTGAGAGATTCTCACTCTGTAGGTTATGTAAATAATAGGTTTAGTAATTCTAGTTTTAAGCTCGGTTTTAAGAATCAAACCAAAAATTTTAAATTGTTATCTATATTGCATCCAAATGTTCAGAGCATTAGAACCAAAACACATGAATTTGAAGTACTCCTCAGAGAAAACTCGGTTGACATCTTTTGTATAAATGAGCACTGGCTCACGTCAAACGAGCTTGCAGTCCTAAACATTCAGAGTTTTCAGGTGGCTTCTGGCTTTTGCAGGTCTGGGATGACTCATGGAGATGTGGCTATCCTGACAAGGTCCGTAAACTACACATCACTCAATTTAGAACATTTATCTACAGAACAACATTGTGAGGTAACTGGTATTCTTTTAAATGATCTCAACGGCGATTTTAATTTGTTCATTCTATCTAAACTTGACTTGGCTAAACATCTTTATATCACTGGTGATTTCAATGTTTCTTTTCACGCAAACACTGGACATAATTAACTGTTTCCAAACTCTCAATCTCCGCCCACTAGTTGATTTCAGTACTCGTCTTCAAGCATGCATTGATAATGTATTTACAAACATGACTGATCTCTTAGCAGAACTCAAACAGCTTAATCTGTTTCATCTCTCAGACCACATGGGCATTCTTGGAACACTAAACCTTTCATCATTAACGCAACCGTCTACCCGGGTTTCCTTTGGGCCAATTACGGACGAGGGTTTGTTTAACTTGTACAATACTCTTGAAGCAGAGACATGGTTGTTTATTCGGGACTGTCAATAGGACCTTGAGAGTAAGTTTCTTACATTTTTATCCATTGTTAGTGATGCAATAGAGTCGAGCTTTCCTTTGAGGTCTGTATTGAGATGTGATGGAGCAACAAAATTCAAGTCTAAAATTGACTGGTTTAACAATGATCTGAGAAACATGAGGGAACAATTGCATTTCATGGTGTCTCTTAACAAAACAAATAACATTTTAATGCCTAATAAAACTGACAATGATTTTTAAAAAAGGTATAAATTAACATTAATAACAGCAAAAAAAGCAGCACATATTGTTTCACACTCTAGTAACAAACAGCAAGCAATGTGGGAAATCATAAAATCTAACCAACCAAAGCAATCTAAAGCCTCAAATGCTAACCGAAATGCAGATGACTTTAACAACTACGTAGCCACTGTGGCTGAAAAAATTTTGGAGTCATTACCTGCTTGTAACTCTCACTTTAGTGAATATCTAAATCCTACACATGAATGTCCCTCATTTCAATTTCGTCCTGTCACTTATAATGAGATAAGATCCATTTTTTTCTGAATTAAAAAACGGTAATTGTAAAGACACTTTTGGCCTAAACACTAAAAAATCTACTGATTATTCCTCTAACCAAGCTTATCAACCAATCAATCTCACATAATGTTTTCCAAAGGTTTTTAAAACAGCCAAAGTCATCCCAATTTACAAAAACAAAGGGTCACAAAATGATGAAGCAAATTACAGACCTATTTCTATTTTACCAATAATTTCAAAAATATTTGAGAGAGCCTTAAAAGTGCAAATTTGTGATCATTTTGAGACCTCAAATCTATTTTTCCAAGGGCAATTTGGTTTCCGAAAGAATAGGTCGACTGTGCATGCGGTGAACCACCTTGATGGGTTCGAGTTGGGACAGGATACCTTCGCTTCCTGTTTAGATATAACTAAGGCCTTTGATTGTGTCTCCCACAACATATTGCTAAGTAAGCTTACTTCCTATGGCTTCCAACCCAACAGTGTCCACATGGTAAAGTCTTATCTCTCTGAACGTTCCCAATTTGTGTCTTTCAACAGTCAACTCTCTCTTGAGGCTCCAGTGAATCTGGGTGTACCCCAGGGATCTGTGCTGGGACCGGTACTCTTTTTAATCTATATTAATGACCTCTCAAATTTTCAAAAAGATGGAGACATAATTTTGTTTGCAGATGACACAACTATTTTCAGGTCCTATGAACACAAAAAAATTGAAGACTCAGGTATAGTGGAAACTCAGGCCAATATCGAACAATGGTTCTTAGCTAACAAGCTTTGTCCGAACACAACAAAGACTCAATCAATAAACTTCTCCCTTCGAAAAGGTTTAAACAACCACCCACTTCTGCCAACAAAATGTTTGTTTTTTGGGTGTTACCCTTGACACCTCACTGATCTGGGAAAGTCATATACTTGAACTGAGTAAAAAATTATCAAAATCCATCTGTCTAATAAGAAACCTCTCCTTTTTGTTTCCTTAAAGTCCCTGCTCACAGCCTACCATGCCTACTTCGCATCTAAAATGAGTTATGCTGTTCTTGAGTGGGGCCATTCAGCTCATGCTCATAAGATATTTGTACTGCAAAGAAGATGCATAAAAATTCTCTGCAACCTGGCTTATAGGGATGACTGTAAACCTGTGTTTGTTTAGCTAGGACATTGATCCATTCACTCATATCCCACACGCAACAACATTAACCTGGTTCCAGAGCATCTGAGGCTTTCAAGAGCGAGAAGTGGTACCAACTTTTATGGAATAAAATTTTTCAATGTGCTTCCATTGTGTGTTAGGACTCTTAGCCATGAAAAATTTAAGCATAAAATTAAAGATTTTCTAAAAACCAGTGCCATTTATTCTTTTGAGGAGTACTTGGGCTGTGACTTCTTTAATTTATAAAAAAATTCTATCGTTACTTTTAGTATTATGTAAGATGTTTTAAACTATGTTGAGTGTTCGTATTGACATTATTCTGTATTTTATCGTTGAATTTTAGTTAGAGTATAGGTTTTTTGATTAGTGTGTGCAACTTTAAGTGTTGTAAGTATTAATTGTATATTTATGATAGATTGATCTATATTCCTTATTTACTTTTTTTCTGACCTGTAAAAATGCTTTGCATGATATTACCAATAAACTTTGAATTTGAATTTTATTAGCCAGCTGCCTTGTATAAGATTTAAAACCATTCTCGTGAAATGTTGATATACAAAACACAAATTATTAAGAGCCTTATCATTCGGCTTCCAAGATTTCATAGAAAATTCATTCATTGAGAACATCTTTATTTTCATTGCAATAAATCCCTGAACGTAATTGAGAGTAAAAAAATACTTTACTTACCCATTTCGAGAGTATACTGGGTGTTTTCTATTTTACCCAATAAAAGCTGCTCTGTTAATGCAACTATCGCTAGCCAAAGCGAGTCTTTGTCATCCTTATTTAATTTCCATGCTAAGTCAAACATAAATATGGCACTCTGAAATAAATGATTAAAAATACAGAATCAATTATTGTGGATTACAAAAGTGAAAATCCCTCCTTTCTTTCGAAAATTCTTCAACTTGGCAGTCTCAAAGAAATTAAAAAACTTAGTAGATTAAAAAAGGCTTTTATTTACACTTACCGCTCTAGCAAAATATGTAAATTGGGAGTACTCAAACCACAACTTGTTTTTATTTTCCTCCCACAGTCTTCTCTCTCTTCTTTTCATGATTTCCTCTTCCCCTAACCTTCGCCTTTTCGCAGCTCTGTTTTCCCCATCACTACCTTCTGATTCATTTTCTGATCCTTCCGAATCAGACTAAAGACAATAATTTAAAATGAAGGAAATGCTGGGAAAATATACCTGGTAATACAATATAGGTATATCAAAGGTACATCTTGTTAATGTTGAGAAATGAGTAAATAAATCAAGTATAGCACATAATCTCAAAATATTTGCATAAGAACTAGTTTTAGTCCAACACATCATGCAGGATGTTGAGAAATAGCCATGAACAATATGTTCGATTAATAATGGTTTGGAAAGTATTCCAGAAGAAACATATCTCATGATATAAAGGAGTGTATGTTCCAAAACTTTATATAACAAATCAATTGACCATATAGGTACTTATAGGATTTGTTCTCTTCCTATTTTTGGGATTAGAAAAGCATCTCTACATTTCTGATCACTACTTGTTTACACTATTGTATGTAATTTATTAATTATTGGGATCTTTTATGATAAATGTTTAGCTAGTAAGTTAAGATTCATTGTTAGTAGGACATCTATTTGAATAAACCATTTCATTTTTCATTTTAAGTTTCTTACCTCATCCCTAAAAATATCATTGAATTCAGGTACCAAGACATCTTCTTCAGGCCCACTCAGCAATCTAACTTGCTGGGTAGAATATATATTACACAAATCTATAGGTCTATGACTATCTAATATAAAAAACACTATATCGTCTTCCGCCTCAAGTTCGTCCACAATATCTACCGTTCCACCGCAATTGATTAACACAAAAAACTTGACGTCTTCACAGTTTTCGAGAAATGCCCGTTTCAGATCTTCTCTGCCCCTCACGATGGCAAGGGTATAAAGTATGTTACGAAATTTTAAAAGTGACTGGAGTATTTTGCAAGCACAAATTCCATCGATATCATAGTGGATCATCAAAAAAACTCTCTGCAAACAAACAATATATTAGTTAAATGAATTTAAAGTAATTTCAAAATTATTTCTAAATAAGCAGATGTGCAATGTGCAATGCAAACATCTGACCTGGAGTGCAGTGAAGCATAGTGTTTATATACTAATTTAGTTAACGTTTAAAAATAACAATCCTAGCAAAAGGCAAGATATTATATTGAAAAACAAATAAAAATCCCCAAGTTAGATTTCAAAATAATAAATAAATGCAGGAATGCCTATATGAAGCAAAAAACCAAATATAAATAACTAGAACAGATGGAGTCTTTGAGCCCTAAGCTATAAAAGCGCTAAAACAAAATGGGATAAACTTACTTTTCCTGCTAAAAACTCATAGAACTCTTTTTTTAAATCGAGCATATACATGATAAATAAATAAAAAAGTTATGATTTTAACATGATAACATTGATAACCTCCTTTTTGGACGACCGCCAAAACCGTTTGAAGTTTGCTGTCAAAAGCATATGCCAGCTGTCAAAAATAATAAACACTGTTGACAGAAGCTAGTGGGGAAAACATAATGTCCAAAAATATCCCTAGAGAGTACTGCAAAAAAAATTCAGTTAACGTCCTGATCAAAGTGAAATTACAAACGTGGTCCCTGAATCAAAAGTTTTTTCTTTGCATTATCTATCCATAAGTTTATTCCGGCCATACATTTTCCCTTGTTTTATTTCGAATAGCCGATGCTATGAATATATTTCTAAAC
The DNA here is from genome assembly GCA_016904865.1 of Pissodes strobi. Taxonomy (NCBI): domain Eukaryota; kingdom Metazoa; phylum Arthropoda; class Insecta; order Coleoptera; family Curculionidae; genus Pissodes; species Pissodes strobi. The sequence continues at coordinate 84,678 of MU187404.1, read as the reverse complement.
AATAATCCAAAAAAGTACTGACAGTAACCGGATCTATTTGATTTCCATATTTATACGATTACCGCGACTTTAAGTAGTGCCTCTACTGCGCATTGACTTTTATAAAGTCAATGCTACTGCGCCTTCGCCAACATAAATATCATTGACCTTATAAGGTCAATGATAAACATTGACTAATGAAAATCCCTAGGAGCACGTGCGTTTATTTGGGGTTATGTAGAGTGGTCATATGTTTACAAAATAAAAGATAATTTTTAAAATATTAAAATATTAAACAATAAATTATGTCACGGCCAGAACATTTAGCTCCTCCAGAAATCGTAAGTATAATTTGGTACGTATATAACTCTCATTCACTTCAAATTACTCTGTTTTAGTACTACAATGAAGATGAGGCCAAGAAATATACCCAAAAGTAAGTTTTTATCCACAATAATTAATGATTTCATTTTTAATTTGCTATTTCCCAATGTAGTTCGAGAATTATGGAAATTCAAGAGCAAATGTCTGAAAGAGCCATTGAGCTTCTCCTCTTGCCGGAAGATACTCCTTGCCTCATTTTGGACGTAGGCTGTGGTTCAGGACTAAGTGGAGGCGTCCTGGAGGATCAAGGCCATTATTGGGTTGGTATGGATATCTCCACTGCCATGTTAGGTAAAATGTAAAGAGTCATGCCCGCATTCTCCTAATAATATTTGGCATTTTAGATGTTGCAGTTGAGAGGGAAGTAGAAGGAGACTTAATACTCTCAGATATGGGGCAGGGTTGTCCATTTAAAGCAGGTATATATAGAAACTATTGAATGCTCATTATTAGTTAAGGGCTTTTGAAAGGGCTCTAATGCATTCAAATTCCTATGTGCGATGGTTCGCAAATGAACATAACCTATTATTATAAGTGCATGTTATTTTCAGTATAAAAATCTCGTTTAAAAATGCATATTTGGTAGCCTGTACAGGTTTAAATTAATTCTATATTATTAAAAAGTGAACTTTTTTCAGGTGCCTTTGATGGAGCAATCTCAATATCAGCACTCCAATGGTTGTGTAATGCAGACAAATCAAATCATAAACCTGTCCAAAGATTATACAAATTCTTTAGTTCCTTGTATGCATGTTTGGTAAGATATTTTTGTTAAAAATTGGTAGATTTTCTTAATATCAAACCGAGTTAAAAATCTCATTATTTATGACTAAAAAGTTGTAACTGATTTTTTTGGAAAGCTGATTATTCACTTCGTTGTTCTTTTTTTTAGAGTAGGTCAGCCCGAGCTGTGTTGCAGTTTTACCCAGAAAATGGCGAGCAAATGGAATTAATCACTAGCCAGGCGATGAAAGCTGGCTTCTATGGTGGAGTGGTCGTAGATTATCCCAATTCTACTAAAGCCAAAAAATTCTTTTTAACCTTGATGACTGGAGGAAATGTTGCCTTACCCAAAGGGCTAGGGACTGAGGGGGCGTCAGGAGGTAAAGAAGAGTTTGTTTTTAAATTTTGCTAACAAGTTTTTGATTAAAGTTAATAGAATATCTATAAGTCCTAATTATTTAGTAACTACTACTTTTTAAATTGTCATCGTATTGATATATTATCACTTTAATATATAACAGCGTGGATATATACAGCAATAGGGAAGAGAATCGTCAAGTCAGGTTGGCCGAGCGGTCTAAGGCGCCAGATTTAAGCTCTGGTTCTCGAAAGGGAGCGTGGGTTCGAACCCCACACCTGACAGACTTTTTTTTTAAATTTCCTTGATCATTTTATTTAATAGTCTTTTAAATATGATATGCAAATTAATATTTGTATAATTTTTAACGTTTTTGCTGTTAGGTGTTGATTATGCTAGAAGAGACAGGATAAAAAATCAAAGAGGGAAACCGCTTAAAAGTGTCAAAAACTGGATCCAGGATAAAAAGGAGAGGAGACGTAGACAAGGAAAGAAGGTGAGGCCTGATTCGAAATATACCGGGAGGCATCGAAGCGGACGATTTTGATTTTTTTTTAAATTATTATAATTATTGTTACTAAGTAAGAGCAATACATTTTTATTTATTGTATATTATATGTTAATTGAATAAAAAATTACTTTTTAAATAGGTCATTTTTTGTTCAAAATCCATATTTGTACTTTTTCCATTTGACAGGTAGGAAGTAGGTCAATATTCAGGTGATGGAATTGAATGTTCTAGTTTTTGTTTATCAACGAAATTCAAAATTATTGAAATGAAAACTACGGTAACGCCACTGTTTAGTTTTGCAGAAAACATATAAAAACTTTCAATCAAGCTGGCCATTCTTTAGCGTTTCTATAGTGACGAGTCGGCAATTCTTTTGTTTTGGGATTTCGGGCTTAATTTTACTACCATCTTGAATTATTCATGTGATCACGCCTAGCATTTTTATTTCGTGTTTAATTTTTTTATATTTTAATCAGTGAGTGCCCACAGTTATATGGTGACCTATTGTTCACATTGTCTCTTAGTTCAGTAAGTATTAGAATAAGAATATAATAAAAAATGAATGCATTATTGCATTAAACCTATCGAGTGGAAGCATCCTCGGTCCTCAAGCAAACACAACCAGCGCCACCTCTAGGAATATTCCAATACTATTGATATGATACCGGTATCGTTATTCTGTTTTCAATACCAACTTGTCGATAGTGGACCACCGAGTAAGTATCGATAATTGGACTAGATATTGCTGTGTCCAATCACAAAATGTATTATTCAGAGTTTTGGCTCGTACACAATTTTTATTCGAAATTTTTGGCTTCATACAGTGTTACCACATTCTAGTCAATTGCTAATTAGATTGTTAAGGTTGGGTCTACTGGCAATTAGACTGGGTATTACTGGGATTAGGTTTAGTTTAATTTCGCGATAGTGCCAAATGTCAAAATATTCTTCAACTGCGTCAAAAAATTAGAGAAAGCTCCAATTCCTTGGCAATAAAATGCAACAAAAACAGGGTTCAATCCTATTGTTGTGCACGTGAAAATAAATTAAAGATTAATTGATTCTTGGCCAATTACATGTTTCTGGATATTCTTTTTTCTTTACTTTTTTATTGGCTGCCTCTACACATGCGCAATTTGGCAAATCCCCTTTAGATACTTATTTTAAAATCAATATTTTGCAGCGTAGATGCTTAATGATGATCGATATTTTGAAGTCTCGATACTTACGTTTTGATATTGAGATAACCGAATATCGATAATTATTTTACACTATCGCATATCCCTAGCCACCTTCGCCTAAAGGTCTGAAAGTGGGACAGTGTTGCCAGATTTTAATTCCCCAGAAAAATCTCTGAAAGTTTTAAGTTTTACCCAAAAATAAGTAGTACTAAAATAATACCTGCACTATGATCAAATAATCGATAATGATTTGACCAATTTATTGGTTTGAAAAATACACCCATACTATTATCCATTTCCTTTGTTACATTTGGCAAGATTGCTGAAAGGCTTAAGTGATCTAGTAGATATTTTGATATAATAAATATTAGGTTTGTTCTAGCAGCGATTTCAAACGGTTTCAAACCGTACGGAGTTTGCGCATAGCCATATAAGCGACGTTTATATCGTTATGCGCAAACTCCGGACGGTTTGAAACCGTTTGAAATCGCTGCTAGAACAGACCTATTGTTAAAATAACATGTTTTTCATTAGTTTTGGTGAATATTTCCCAGCTTCGATATTCAAAGAGATCGTCAGAGATATCGTTCCTTTCTATGACATCACTTTTCGCAAGTTTTGCCTACAACCTACAAGGTGTAATTTTAAAACTTACCACTCTTATATTTCTTTTCGACACTTGCTCGTTACTCTATAGGGTGAAATATCAGTTTATAAAAAATAGACAACAAGATTCATATAAACATATATTACATAATTATAATTTGAAAACATGCATTTGATCATAAAATGCCGTTTTGAGTGTATTACTTTATTGAACAAATTCGAAGAAATTGGAGTATTATCTTATTACCAGGAAGAAAATTATATACCCAAATGGGGTTTTAGGTAAACTACAATTTTCTGCCCGTTATTATTAAATTAAGTTAGGTATAACATACGTCACTATGCTGCCTGCTAATACCTGCCTAATTAAAATAAATATACATTTAATTTATACAAAAATAAAAAGTGAATATTGTAACAGCCAAACATACTACAAACATAAGAACATACTAAAGAGTAAAGGGCAATCTTCTACTTAGGTACAATGTATATACAAATATTGCTATGTATTTCCTCTCTAAGGACTACTTAGTACTTATAAGTATTTTTTAAAATATTCGGAATATACAACAATAAGTTAAAAGAAATAATTTAAAAATACCACACACCTTGATGGCAGTAAATTTGAAATGTAAACGGTTAATATAAAAATGTTACTTTGAAATGTACTACAGTACCACCAAACATTAACAAGAGACTAGACGGTCCACTCTCAGACGGCAATTTTAATGTAGCGCTTACAAAGGCGAGACGCCAGACTTTAGACGAGACGGAATGAAACGTGACACGAGGCCTGAGCGGTTATACAACATTTCACCAGGTTCCGCGATGAGGGGCAAGGAGGGAAATGCGTAGCTTAGAGTGAACCTTCTAGTTACAATATCTTACTATCAGTTTCCGATCAGATTTAAGTGCAAGTAATAGGTTTATCGATATAAAAAAAATTGCATGTATGTCATTATGAGGGTTCAGTTCTCAGTGAATACAAGCATTTCTTTAAGGAGAGAAAGGAAGACATTTTTTGAGAATGTATGCTAAGAAAATGCTGAAAAAAATTCAAATTACGAATTTTTAGCGAATAACGCGTCGATTTCAGTTGAAAATTTGCATATTTTGAAAGTATTTTCAAATATACAGAGTGTAGCATAAATCAGAACATAAGTCAACTGTGTTTTTTAAAACATTAAATATTTAAATTCTTCTTAAAATTGGAGTTATTTTCTTTCGAACTGTTTTGTATGTACAGCGTTTTTATGTAAGCCTAGGCCATTTTTTTTGACACATATCAGCTACTTTTGATTTTGAGAGTGAGAAGTTTTCAAATGAACCTCGTACACGAATAATCGGGACATGACAATTTAAAACATCACAATTTCTTACTGATTTGATGCCCGAAAAAATCAACTATTTGATTCTATTTGAAGATATTTGCGAATCTAGAGAAATGTTATACAGTGTAGTAAAAAAGTCTGGTACCACCCAAATACATACAAAACGGAATAATTTCTGCAAATTAATAATAATCGGACAAGGCAATATAATTTCTAATTTTGCAATATTTTAAACATATTTTCTGTATATATATAGTATAAGAAATCGTAGCATGAGTGTATTTCTAAAAATTTTCGAGTTTCTGGTAAAATTCCAGATAAATTCTTTTGAAATTTTTAACGAGGTAATTGTGAGGATACCGAGATGAAATTTGAGGTAATCCTCCTAGTTGATTTTGTTAACATGTCTCGGCGATTTCTTTATGAAGCCTTATATTGGGATATTGAAAATGGTAAGTTTTTAAATGAACCCTGTATACGAATAATGGCATTTTAGGCGCCAACATTTCCTAGCGATTTGAGGATGTAATCATTTTTAATTGTTTCTATTTAGAACTAATTCCACCGATATTTGCGAATCTAGGGATATATTATACAGTGTGACAAAAATTCTGGTACAATCGAAATACCTACATACAAAACGGAACAGTTCTACCAATTAATACCAATAGAACATGACAATTTAATTTCTAATTTTGCAATAGTTTAAAGATATTTTCTAATATACAGGGTGTACCAAAAATCAGAACATGAGACGACTTTGTATTTAAAACATTAAATATTTGAATTCTTCTTAAAATTCCTGATATTTTCCTTTAACCTATTTGTAAGTACGGGAATAAAGCGTTTTTATGTAAGCATAGGCAATTTTTTTGATACATTTAAGCGATTTTTGATTTTGAGAGTGAGAAGTTTTCAAATGAACCTCGTATATGAATAATAGTGAAATGACAATTTAAGGCATCACAATTTCTTACAGATTTGACGTTCCGACATAATCACATATTTGATTCTATGTGAAGCTATAGGTTTCCCCGATATTTGTGAATATAGAGACATGTTATACAGGGTGGTAAGAAAGTCTGGCACCACCCAAATAGATAAAAACAGAAAATGTCAACCAATTAATTAACACTCGAGCGCGTCAATTTAATGTTTAATTTTGCAAAATTTTAAATATATAGGGTGTATAAGAAATCCGAGCACGAGTGTGCTTTTTAAACATATTTCAATTCCTCGTAAATTTCTAGATAATTTCTATTGAAATTTCCAAGGGAGTAGCGTTGGGGGGTACCGAGATGAAGCGTGTTTATATAAGTTTGGGACAATGCTCTTAATTAATTTGTTGACATATCTCGGCGATTTTTTTTTAAGAAATCTTATATCCGAGATATTGCAAGTGGGAAGTTTTTAAATGAACCCTGCATACGAATAATGCCTTTTTAGGCGGCAACATTTCCTAGTGATCTGAGGATATAATCAATTTTAGTTGTTTCTATTTAGAACTAATTTCACCGATATTTGCGAATCTAAAGAAATATTATACAGGGTGGCAAAAAATTCGGGTGCAACCGAAATACATAAAAAAACAGAAAATATCCACTAATTAATAACTAGCTGACATGGCAATTTAATTTCTAATTTTGCAATATTTTACAGATTTTTTCTGATATACCAAATGCAGAACATGGGTCAACTTTAAATATTTGAATTCTTCTTAAAATCCTAAATACTTTTTTTAATTGTGTTGTAAGTACGGACATAATAAATTTTTATGTAAGTCTAGATAATTCTTTTGATATATTTCAGCGATTTTTGTACTTTAAAAGTGAAAGTTTTCAAATGAACCTCGTATACGAATAATCGGGACATGACAATTTAAACCATCACAATTTCTTACTGATTTGGCGTCCCCTAATCAAATATTTGGTTCTCTTTGAAGCTAGTTTTTCAGTTATTTGCGAATCTAGAGAAATGTTATACAGCGTGGCAAAAAAGTCTGGTACCACCCAAATAAATACAAAAGAGTCTTTTCCGGCAATTAATAACACGTGTACACCTCAATTTAATTTTTAATTTTGCAATATTTTGAACATATTTTCTAATATAACGGGTGTATAAAAATCGGACCATTAGTGTGTTTTTTAGAAATATTCGAATTCCTTTTAAAATTCCAGATATTTATTTTTTTAATTTTCAAGGGGGTAGCTCTGGTGGGTATCGCGATGAAGCGTGTTTATATAAGTTTGGGGCAATCCTCGTAATTAATTTTCTTGACACGTCTCGGCGATTTCTTGAGGAAGCCTTACCTATATCTAAGATATTGAATGTGGGAAGTTTTTAACCCTGTATACGAATAATGGCATTTTAGGCGCCAACATTTCCTAGTAATTTGAGTATATAATCAATTTTAGTTGTTTCTATTTAGAACTAATTTCACCGATATTTGCGGATCTAAAGAAATATTATACAGTGTGACAAAAAATTCTGGTGCAACCCAAATACATAAAAAACGGAAAATATCCACTAATTAATAACTAGCTGACATGGCAATTTAATTTCTAATTTTGCAATATTTTAGAGACTTTTTGTTAATAAGACTCGGGCAAGTCAATTTAATTTTGAATTTTGCAATATTTTAAAGATATTTTCTAATATACAGGGTATATAAAAATCGGACCATGGGTCTGTTTTTTAAAAATATTCGGGTTCCTTCTAAAATTCCTGGGTGTACCGAGATGAAGTGTGTAACTGTGTATATATAACTTTGGGCAATCCTCTTAATTAATTTTGTCATGTCTCGGCGATTTTTTTCAGGAAGCCTTATATCCGAGATATTGAAAGTGGCAAGTTTTTAAGTGAACCCCGTATACGAATAATGCTATTTTAAGCGACAACATTTCTTAACGATTTGAGGGTATAATCGGTTTTATTTTATTCCACTTGGAGTTAGTTTTACCGATATTTGGGAACGTAGAGGAATGTTATACAGCGTGGTCAAAATTTTTGCAAACTTGAAAGAATGTAAGGCTTAAGTAGAAATTTTAATTTAAGTATTTTTTCACTTTAAGATCTTGGAACGTTAAAATAGCAGTTGTATTTAAAACTATTTTCGAGCTCATGCCGCTTGTTTATCGTTAATTTTGCTTTAAAAAAATCGAAGTCGTAAATAAATAAATAACGGGACGGTAGACATTTTTTGACTAGCCAGATTTAGTCCCAATTAAAACTTATTCTTAGTCCGCGATTAATACTTGGCGACGTTAATTTTTTGGAGCAGTGTATATGTAGAAAAAAAGTAGGGAGCCGAGCAGCTGCTTAATTTCATTAAATATATATAAAAAATAAAACATTGGATTCAACGCCTTGGCAAAGGGAGCACGAAATCAAGAATTTTCCCCAATTGAAAACCTCTATAATTACTTTCAACAGAAGTAAAATAAAATTAGTTTTTTTGGGCAGGGTAGGTGGGAAAATCGAAAGTTGAACTGACTAATTAAGAAAATTAATTTTTGTGGAAAAAGAATTGAGGACAATGGAATCAACATGTCGTGGACAGTACGAAATCCGGATCTAGCCCTAGTTGAAAACCTTTGGGGCATATTTGTTACGCGATTAAACGGCACTTGCATTGAACCTAAATAATCGATATTAAGAGTTGTCTTCTTTTATTAGGGTCGCATATTATTCTTAAGTTAATGCATAGTACCACCAGCAACAAAACACTCAGTATACGCTGCTAATGTAACTACATAAATTAATAGACTTATAGACACAAAAACATTCTCTACTCGTAATGAGTAAAAACTTTATCCTATATTACTCTACATAGATATTGTACTGTAAATGTAAAAATAAAAATCACAAGTGTAATAATTAATTTGAAAGCCCTTTCTAACAAATTGGGTATTCCATTTTGACAATATTGTTGGTAAAACATCAAATAGTGGCGTAATTTAACTGTTTTGCCCCTTTTGCACTGAGTTTTTAAATATGCCACTGAACAATTACAAGTTTTCCGCGTTTTCCACTCCTTCTTCGCTGATATCCTTAAATTTTAAGTCGTTTTGCTGGAATTTCCTCACAAAATCGTTGACACTGTCCGTGGTTATTTCTGTCCCGTAATCCATGGTGGCGTATCTTCTGTTCGGGATATCGATCGCTACTAGAAGCGGTACGACATCATCCAAGCCTTGGTTATACATGAAAAAATAGATTAGAATTAATTTTGAAGAAAATGGGGACACTAATTGATTGATTACCTATCAAGTCCCTTAAGACGTCTGTAGACTCATTGTCCGTGCCAACAAGAAACTGAAGAAAATAATCTTCCTGATCGCAGGTGGAAAACAGACGATCTTCTGGAACCGAAGATATGTTGATGTTGTTCATTTTGTAGTAGTTGGTTGCTGCAGGAATAAGTACTGATTCGGCAAATTGTAATTCGGTCTCTTCCGCATCTAAAAATATCATAATAGAATCTTTAGTCTTTAATATTAGGTAGGTACTTCAAAGTTGAATTTTTTTGCGTTACGGTGTGAACGAGGCCAAAGTATCACTGGGAATCAACTGGCCTGTTGTCGCTCCAGTGAGTGGTCACCGATAAAGCATTGAATTCCACTCTAGGATTCGCCTGATTGGGTGATTTAAAAAAAAATTTCGTATTTTTGAAATTTGACACTACCTTCTACCCTAACATTCGCGAAATGTCGCTATTTTACATCGACTGAATATTAATGAAATAGACTCCAAAGGAATAATTTGTTCTTACCCACGAAAAGTACTATCGTTGGAAAATCATGAAGCTTCGTTAGAAATCGGTCTGTCAATATATTGACTGCTCTGGGTTTCCACGGAAAATTCTGAAAATTAAAATATGAAGTATAGGTACTTAGAATTAGGATATATTGTTGGTATGATGTTTGATGAGGGGGCCAGGCCCAATTTCTTCTCCTTTAGGAAAATTTCACGTCCTCTCTCTATCTTCTATTCAAAAAAAATCTTACTTGTGCTAAAGGATCCTCGACTATCTCGGACCGAGCATCCATGCTGATCACGTGACCGTTACTGTCCAACAGCAAAAGAGTGGGGATTCCCCTGATCCCGTACAGTTGGGCCAGTTCAGCCCTGACCGACGCTTGCTGAAACGGCACTGACAGCCAAGGCATGGAGTCGACGTAGGCACTATAGGATTCGGCACTCCTGCAAAGAAACAATTTAAATAATAGATTAATGTTTATTATTTTTTAGAGATATGCAACAGCATTTTACACGTTACAGAGAGGGAAATAAAGAGCGTTCAGGAAGGTCTAAAGTAGGCCATATTATATTCTGCCTGGATAACAGAGGTTCAACCGGTCTGCTGTCGCTGACACTATCTAAGGCCAATTAAAGAGCGTTTTGTTTTCATAATTTTTAGACAAAAATCATGGACAAGGCTTAATTTTTAGTTGGCTGAATGCGGTATATCACATTCAAATAGTTGTACACGTATGTGCGTGATATTTGCATATTATTTGAGCCTCATGTATAGCTCACCAAAATTTTGTCGTTTCTAAAGCAATTTTGACAAATTTGTATAAAACGCGCGGAACTTTTGAAATACCCTTTATATCTATATTTCGAAACTATATATATTTTCTAAGATTTCAATTGTAGAAAATCCGGCACGAAAGCAGTTTAGGTTAGCAGGGAGTGAAAGAAAGGTGTAAACTAGGCCAAAGTAGAAGATATTCTGCCTGGCTCATAGAGGATCAAGTGGCCTGCTGTCGCTGACACTAAGTAAAGTAAATTAAAAAAGTCAGATGTAACAAGCGTTTCTTTTTGACAATTTTAAACAAAACCCATGTACAAACCTTAATATTTGAATTAGTCGAATGTGATACATCACATCCAGATACTTGTAAAAAACGTTTTGGTTTTGATGGTATGTTGTATAAGGTCGTTATTTCCGTGAAGTGATATTTGCTTAATATTTGAGCCCGATACTAGGTCAACGCATAAGATTTCCCATCTGGGTTACAGAGGGTCAACTGGTCTGCTGCCGCTCAACTAGTGGTGACACTAATTGGGCTAATCAGAGCATTGCTTTTTTCGATTATCTCATTTTTAAATTTAAAAAAAAAATTCGAAAAATTTCTTAATTTATTATTTCCTTAATCAATAAAATTATGGTGTATTAAATTGTGTAGAATAGGCGCAGAACTTTGGTTTAGCAGCTCTATATCTCAAGATTTATATTTTAAAATTTGGCCCGCAAGCAGTTCATGTTAGAGAAGAGTGTAAAAAAGGAGTAAACTAGACCAACGTATAGGCTATTCTGTTTGGGACACAGATGATCAACTGGTCTACTGTAGTTAGATAAAATCACTAACTTTGTATATTACATCACTTAAGTAATAAGATAGAGTTGACTGAGGATATTATATACTTATTTAGATTTTTTAAGACTTTTAAGCAAACTTATTTGTTACAAAAATTTGAAATGAGGGTATATCGTTTTGAGGAAGAATTGTGGGTTTTCCTAAAAATCAATCTTCCTTTCTGTAAAAAGAAATACTAATAAATATAGAAACAATACCTCCACAGACTCGTAAGGGTAACATTTAATTTTTTTCCGTAAAAAGCTTTCGAAATGCTCTTCAATTCATATTTTTATATTTTTTAAACCACTTGAAGATCGCACCCAAAATCTGACTCTTTCAAAAGCAGTTTTGAAAAATTTGTATAAAAGGTCCAAACTTTTGATAAACGGTGTACATGTTTCGCAGCTAAGAAGAGTCTAAGAAGGAAGGTCTAAACTGGGTCAACCCATAAGATTTTCCGTCCGGGTCACAGAGGATCAACTGGTCTGCTGTCGCTCGTCTAGAAAATACAGTAATTAGGCCAATCAAAATATTGCTTTCTTTGATTATCGCATTTTTAAACTTACGAATAATGCGAAAAATTTCCTAATTTTATTACGCAAAAAATGTGGTGTAGAACTTTTTGAGAAATTGCTACAAATAGGCGCGAAACTTTGAATTATCAGCTATATATCTCAGGATTTTTATTTTGGAATTTGTCCCGAAAGCAGTTCGTATTAGAGATGAGTGTAAGAAAGGTGTAAACTAGAGCAATGTATAGGATTTTCTCTTTGGGACACAGATTATCAACTGGCCTGCTGTCGCTACATAAGATATAACACGTACTTTGTATATTACAGCACTTAAGCAATAAGCTATAGTTGATTGAGAATATTATAGACTTATTTCGATTTTTTTAACACTTTTAAGCAAAAGTATTTGTTGCAAAAATTTGAAATAAGTATATAGCTTTGAGGAAGTATTGCGAGTTATTCCGAAAAATTTCTCCAGTCAATGTTTCTTTCTGTAAAAAGAAATACTAATAAATACAGAATTAATACCTCCCCAGACTCATAAGGGTCATTCCATTTGAAATGCTCTTCAATTCATATTTTTATATTTTTAAACCCCCTGAAGACCGCACCCAAAATTTGACTCTTTCAAAAGCAGTTTTGAAGAATTTGTGTAAAAGGTCCGAACTTTCGATAAACGCTGTACATGTTTCGCAGCTATATTTTTCGAGATTTCAATTCTAGAAGCCATTTTGAGTTAGCTGGGAGTGTAAGAAGGAAGGTGTAAACTGGGTCAACACCCATACGATTATCCATCGGGGTCGCACAGGATCAACTGGTCTGCTGTCGCTCGTCTAGAGGATACAGTAATTAGGCCAATCAGAATATTACTCTCTTCGATTATCGCATTTTTAAATTTCCTAATTTTGTTACGCAAAAAAATGCGGTGCATTAAATTGTGTAGAACTTTTTGAGAAATTGCTACAAATAGGCGCGAAATTTTGATGTAGCAGTTATAAATCTTAAGATTTTTATTTTAGAATTTGTCCCGAAAGCAGTTCGTGTTAGAGAGGAGTGCAAAAAGGTGTAAACTATACTAACTTATAGAATTTTCTGTTTAGGGCACAGATTATCAACTGGTCTGCTGTCGAAGAATAACACTGACTGAGTATTTTGGTATTATTGGATTCCTTCTGATTGAACGAATTAAAAAAATAGCTCA
>MU187404.1:42710-71517 GCA_016904865.1 Pissodes strobi | reverse complement strand
TTAGAGGAAATAACCTGCCGCGTCTGTCTAGTCTAAAAGTCAAACGGTGTAAGATCCTATGAAATGAACGTCAAAATCGCTATAAAGCCATCTCTGCGTATGTTTAATATGCAAATGAGATGAGCAGGCAAAAACAGACAACTTCTTAATGCAAGAGCGTATGTGCCTCCATCTAATCTGATTATTCACTATTCACATGCAAAATCCCGTATACTTATGGCGCCGATGGCATATATACATACATAGACCCCCTCCCAGCGGCCCAGTTGCCATAGATACGGGGATCCTTAGTCTCATTACCTCCCCCGAGTCCCCACGCTATGTAGTAATGTCACTTTAGGTGCGGCGATGAAAACTCATTAAGGGTAAATATTTTAAGGGATATGCATTAAGAATTAAAGTTTCCTTGGGGGGATAGGAACGATGAATTCGGGGTAGCTTTTAGTAAAACGATCAAGTGCTTTTTGCATAATGTCAATAATATACGACTGCGACTAATGAAAGTTTGGCTAGTGTCAAATAAGCATTTTTACAGTTATGAGTCACATAAGGATCCCTGGTAAACAGTGGGGTGAATGGTCATAAAACCGGCCGAATTACCCACTTGAGCTTTCCGTGCAAAGCTAAACTTTTTGGGGATAATATATATTCGGAATGTATATCACACAAGGCTTACCTATCTTACCCTTATATTATTTTTATGCTACGAAAAACAGTGGAAATATCATTAATATATAACAGATATGGAAGTATAGGGGATTTTACCAGCTTTAATAACGCTTTTATAGACTTACAAATAATGCAATAACATATGGAACAATGGCTTGCCAGACGTAACAACGAGCAAGGGAACCAAATTATAAAAGTACAGACAATACAAGAAGAGAAAGGTCGATGTACGCCTTAATCCTTGATCGGAAAAGAGGATGATTTAAAAAAAAAAGAGTTACAAAAGTAAAATTATCAACAAAATATGGGAAGATGATTATGACAACAAAGATGGTGACGCAATTAGGGCGCAGGAACGAAAAAATAAAGGAAGCATATAAAGAAGCGAAAGTGTAATTTTAACATTTTTCGTTCCGAATTGACTTATGTTTATTCCAACTAGAATTGATAACTTTTCATCTTACACCTGCAACTAACAACTTAACAACATATACAGCTGGTGTTAAATCGCGCTCCAGTTTCTTTTAAAATTTTTGATAGTAGTTTTTGTGTTGAAGATATATCTGTAATTTTTGTGATAAATGTAGAATGTAGTGACGAGTGGTCCTGAGTAGGAGAATATTGCATTTGTTACGAGATTGATGAGAAAACTAACTATTTAGTGAAGACAATAGCAAATAACAAAGGAGACCTTTTATATTGCAAAAATACTTCAGGAACAATAACACTGATAAGGACACTGGTATTTTACAAGCAGATAAATCGTTCTTTTATCAGTTTCAGTAGGTCATTCTCCAAGACAGGATTTATTGGAGTTTTGACGGAAAAATTATTTGTTTTGGGAGTCATTCTCCAAGACAAGATCTATGTCTGTTTGGCCCCAATCAGTGGTCATTTTCAGGCTCTTCAAGGTTGTAGCTATTCTTAAGAGAAGATATAAATTTAGTCTTTTTGATGCAACATTTCTTTAGAGTTGGATTTCTCACATTGATATAGGATAAGATGAGTAAATGCGGTGAATGTCAAGAAGTTTGCGATTTTAAAAGGAGACCTCCAGAAAATGGATTATTTGGAGCTAATTGCGAGAGGTTCTAGGAGTTTCGAGGATTTGGCATGTGACAGAGAAGAAAAGGCACAAGAAAAAATTGAGGCACCCATTAGAATTATTGAAAAATTAAATCAGGAGATATACGTCAGCTGAAAGATGAGAACAGTGGAAAGCAAGAGGAATTCAATAATATGAAAAAGACCAAAATTTAATAGAAATGAGGAACAGAGATAAGAAATTGCCTACATGTATTAGAAGCTTAGAAGTGGAAGCCAGTTCACTGGCCAGCGAATTAAAATGCTGCAGATCAGTAATTTCTGAGGTAAAAGAGGCTCTAGAAGCAAAGGAAATTGAAGTCCAGGAGCTTAAGGAAGAGAATATGATTCTGTCAAGGAGATTTGAGGAACAAAATGTTAACTGTATCCTACTAAAGGAAATTTCAGACACTAAACATGCTAATAATGATTCTATAACAGAACAAAAATGAGAAGAGAAGATTCAAGTAAAACAAATGGAGAGTGATGAACTCAATGAAAAAAATGAAAACTGTCAAAAGCAAATAGATGAATATATTGGCATGGTCAGGAACATGAGTGAAGAAAATATTAAGATTAAGAAAGACCTTCATGAGGCAACTGAATTTAGTGAAAGAATGGTGGTTTCAATAAGGATGATTGAAGAGGAATACAAGCGATTGGAAAGAGAACTACGAAACTTGCAGGAGACACATGATAAAGGACTTGAGTTTATGACAGGAGATTCTAGCATGGATAACAATAGAAGTGATAAAACTGTAAATATTATGGGAGAGTGTAGTATGGTTGATAACAGGCAAGAATATATATCTAAATGACAGTAGTAGTAATGATAAGCATTTAAAGATCCTCTACACAAATAGTGCACTATGTAAAAATCGACCTCTCCTATTGGTCGATCTATCTCGTATTACGATATGTCTGCGTGATGCAATCAATTTTTATCAAGAGCTCTAGTGGTGTAGAGGTTTAGATCGTTGGGTCTCACCTGGAAAACGCGGGTTCGAACCCCGTTGCTTTTTTTTATATTTTTTTAAAGATTATGTTTCTAAACAGCTTTTTTTCTTGATTTTGGGTATGTCGTGGGTTAGATTGGGTTAGCACCTGGTTAGTTTCCTTTTCTTGAGCCCCCGTAGCGAGCGAAGCGAGCGGAGGGCCATGCGGATCGACCAATGGGAAAGGCCGATTTTTATATAGTGCACTATTTGTGTAAAGGATCTTATAATGCTAATGATAACACCATTCATCAGAAAAGAAAACAAAAAATTTTAGTGCTGACTGATGAGTATGGAAAATACTTATATCCCCATCTTGAGAAGTTGTTATCTGTGGACTATGTTGTCTACCGGCCGGGTGCAAGGTTTAGACATGTGACAAATGAAAATGGCTCAATCTCTAGGATGACAAGTGATGATTATGTTGTGGTATTGGCTGGGTTAAATAATAGTAATATTAGTCTAAGTGAAATATCACTACTTTCAAATATGTGTTTTCATACTAACCTAATAATATGTACACTACCTGCAAAGCTTCAGGGAAGTGTACCACATAGAAATGTAGAACATGTTAATCATAGAAATTGTCAGTGGGCTGAGAGAGTTTGTGGTTCACATTTGCTGTCTGGATTTGTTTGGTAGATATCGATTGTCTGACTATTCAAAAGGTATTTACCTGAACAGTAAAGGTCTAGCTAAGTTGGCATCCATAATCAGAGGTGTGGTTCTGGATTTTCATAATATACCATCAAATTCTTGTTTAAGACAGATTACATTACATACTCACACAGCGAATGTTGTACATTTATCATCAATTGATAGTATTAAGTCTTTAAGTAATGATACAGTCAACAATATTCAATCTGACTTGGTAGTAAATGGAAATGACTGTTTTGTAGATCTGACACCAAATGAATGGGTACTGAAGGGTAGTTTAGAAAAAGATTCTGAGCTTATTTTTTTAGATCCGGGTCTCATAAAGTCCACCACATTGGTTTAGGTAATAGTCAATCTATAAAAATTAAAGACAGCAACAGTCAATTTTCTGCTTTATTGTTGAACATTCAATCAATACGAAACAAAACAAATGAACTATGCATATTTTTGAACAGTTGCAATAATCCAAGTATTGTCCTTATTACAGAGCACTGGCTGAGTGAGTATGAATTAGTCGATGTGCCTGAGTATGTTACTGTATCAGGGTTCTGGCGTACTGGCTCTGGACATGGTGGTTGTACGATTTTATTGAATGAATCTTTTTTAAGCTTAAACAAGTTTGAACCCATCAACAAATTCAATAATTTGCTAAAGAAAATAACTTTTGAATTCAGTATAATCTTTTCAAAGAGACTCAACCTCTATGTAATCTGTGTCTGTTTAGCTCTTATAGATCTTTATTTCGCAGATCAATCGCGGCTGCTAAAAAACGGTATTACTTCGATCGCCTGATTCATACTTCTAATAAGCAAAAAGAATGTTGGCAAATTATAAATAATATTCGTTCTGGTAATTTTCAAACATCTCTACTTCATCCTGAAGTTAGTTCTGACATTATTTCAATATTGGGAAAAACTTAACAAGAACCATAAAAACATGCGAAGATCCAATGTCCTATATGTCAGGTTTTTCAGTGTCCCACTCATTTGCCTTTACACCAACTGATCTAGCAGAAGTTAAACTAACTCTCAAGAGCATTAAGAAGAAAAAGGCTTCTGGGGAGGATGGATTGTCGGTTAGGATATTGCTTAATATGTCGGATATAGTTCTATCAGATATATTGGTTGAAGCTGTAAACCATTCATGGACAAGCGGAGTGTTTCCTTCAAGCTTAAAGTCTGCATTGATAATTCCTCTACATAAAGGTGGAGATGAAATCAACCCTGCAAATTTTCGACCCATTTCTATGCTGTCTACCTTATCTAAATAATTAATTGAGAAACTAACCAAAACTCGTATCATGTCATTTCTTGAGGACAAAAAATTACTAAACAATGCACAGTATGGCTTTCGCAAAAGTACTGGGGCAAACAATGCTATATTTAATTTGCTTACACAAATGTTTTCTTCTTTGAATAAGTCCGATGTAGCGGCTGCTGTTTTTTGCGACCTAGCAAAAGCTTTCGATTGTGTAAACCAATCTATACTTTTCGTTAAACTTTACAATTATGGGTTTAGGGACGTGGCTTTATCATGGTTTGAGTCCTATTTACAGGGAAGGACCCAGAATGTCTTAATAAATTCTGAAACAACAAAACCTGGACACATAGAATGGGGGATACCCTAGGGCTCGGTCTTGGGACCGGTTTTGTTCCTAATACTTTTCAATGATCTTGCAAGGCTCAATATTCATGGAAAGTTCACAATTTTTGCTGATGATACTACAATTTTATGGAGCAGCAATGATGCTAACACTTTAAAAACTATGATTTTGAGGGACTTGGAACTTATAAATAGATGGTTTAATTCCAATCTTTTAACTCTAAATGTTAATAAGACAAATATAGTTTGTTTTAAGTGCAGTATGGATGGCCTTAAAGTTGGTAATGATACTTTAACACACTAAAATCATAGCAAATTCTTGGGCTTAACAATTGACTCTGATCTGAAATTTGACAATCATATTTGCAATTTAAGGAAGAAAATTGCTTTTATGCTGTTAAGACCACAGTCGGTGAACTTGGGTTTGCCTTTGCTAGAATGGTGTATTATGCACTGATAGAGTCACACCTTCGTTATGGCATTGCCTTCTGGGGGTCCGCAAACAATCAACTGCTTGAAATGATTTTTGTTTTGCAGAAGAGGGCAATAAGATATTTATGTCAAGCACATTTTAGAGAGTCATGCATATGAACCTCTGTTCATATCTAAGAAAATACTGATAGTCGCATCTTTATATATTTTAGAATCTGTTTCTCTTATCTTTTTACATCGCAATGATTTCCTTGGCCATTCTAGTGTATATAGAACAAGATCCATTGTAGGGGGAGACTTGCACCTTCCTATTTCCAAATCTACTCTTGTCCATAAATCAATATACTGCAATGGCATTAAAAAGTTTAACCATTTACCTCAAAAAATTAAAATGTCATCTAACATAAAAAAATTTAAACAAAGTGTTAGGGCACTGCTTATTAATGGTGGCTATTATAGTCTACAAGAGTACTACCAGGACAGGTTTTGACATGGTTGACATGCTTTGGCTGTGCTATAGGATTATATTAATAAAATAATAATTAATATTGATTTAATTAAGGAAAAAAATAGTAGCTCTCAGGTGATATACAAATGTGAATATATAAGTAGGGCTATTATAAGACTGAATATGTATGGATGTGATTTATTTTATTTTTATGTACATATATACATTTTAGATACCAAGTGTTATAGTGAAATTTTTATTCGTGTTAATGTGTATTGTATCAATTGTGATGTTTGGTGTATTTTATTATTTAGCGTTGATTTTTGTTAGTAATTAGTTGGCTTTGTCCACAAAACTGTTCGCTCTGTTTTTATGACAATAAAGCATATTATTTATCCATCTAAATCTTTTAAAAACTCGGGTAACAAAAATATCGAATACTCATGGTTGAACAACGTAAGATGATCACTAATCTTACAGAAAGTAGAAAACTATAATTGTTTTATGCACACATAATAGATGTCAGCAAGGGCGTCGGAAGGGGGGGGGGGGGCAGTTGCCTCACCCTAAGCACTAGAAGATATCTATTATATTAACCTAACAAACATTTAAAAATTTCTTTTCGACTATGGTTTTAGAGTCAAAATTTTGGATTGCCCGCCTCCCTCCTATGGGGTAGGTTACAAACTGGCGACGCCCTTGTGTCGGTGCCCATCAGATTCGTGTCAAATGTATTTTCCTTTTAAATACATTATTTCACAATCATTTTGAAATTCTAAAACATATTAATATTATGATTATTTTTATGCAAACACAGCAGTAGAAAAACTGATTGTATTAGCTCAATTAATTTCAATATGCAAGTCTGCATGATTTAAATCGACAAAGCACTCCTTCATAGCAAAAAGTGAAACTGAATTGTGCGCAAATGCGCATTTTATGAGAAATACAATTTTGATCCGGGAAGGGTAGGAAATGGGCTGGCATCTGGGTTTCTGCGACCCTAGCAGAGGTGTTTACAGAAATGTTATAAATCCTAAAATAACAGCAACACTACTAGAGAGTGAACCTTCGGTACCAGACAGATTAAGTTCCAAGTGCAGAGGGAAAGGCCACGTAGCAAGGAAATGTGAAAACGAAGATTGGTACCCCATGTGCCAAACCAACGATCACAGGGCAAATACCAGCAACTGTGAGGCTTTTAAAAGCACACTAACAGTATTAAGGAAGCTCGAGAGACCAGAAAGTAGACAAATGCAAAGGAAAGCAATGAACACTAAAGTCCTCCAGATCAATGTAAATAGAAGTTCACGCTCTCATATGAATGAATGAATGAACGAATGAATTTAACAGCCCGGGCCGGAGATCACTTGCACGTAGGCCACTAGTCTGGGTCCATTGTGTGTCTCTCCCAAGTAACAAAAGAAGCTTTAATATGGTTTTCAAGACGTTATTACAGCCAAATGAATAAGACTCACTTAAAACCTTCTGCTCTAGACAACATCTTGAAGGCACTCTTACAGCCAAAGGGCCCACTCCTATGAGGGTATCGAGATCAAATCTTAAAGCTTGTTTAAAACCAACTTGCATTGAAATTGATTCTCTTATCATTGCCGTTAAGGCAATCATAAAACTTTTAGAAAGTGTCATTTAAAACCATAGAATTTATAGTGATCTAAGATTAGGATGAGTTTAAGAACTTTGAGATTAATTTATCATAACCTGTAAACCAGTTATACATCAAACAAATGTCTGTCATGTGATGTCGTCTAGTCGGTGATGCATTCCAACTCCTAAGAATAAACATGGAGGAAATGCAATACCAAATTCAAAAATTATAACGCTGTCGACTTTTTCGATAAAATATGGAAAGATACCTTCAAAAATTAAAGCGCATTAAATTTACTGCTTTTTTAAATAATTAAATTATTATTGACTAATTCTAAACAAGGTTTAATTATTATAAACAAACTTAAAAATGTTTGCTTGTAATCTTATATTGTATTACTGTTAAAATCCTGGTACTGCGAAATTTTGATAAAATTATTGAATAATATTACCTCCCTAAAATATTTCCAATATGGAGGCTTGTGCTGTTTGTATAAATATGGCTTCTTATCATTTAATACCTCAAGGTTTCTTAGAAACAAGGTATAAGTCCTATTAGTTATGTCATAACTTTTTATCTACTGTCATTAATCTATTTACTCCTAATTGCTCCTTAGAGTAAAGCTTCTTAGTCTTGACCAAGGTTGGCCTTAATGAAGCAATATATTTTCCCAGCAATCCTAATACTAATACAGTCTTTTAAGTAGCCAATCTAAGACTTGAGCCTTATTGCTATCTTATATAAAACTGCAGGTTTTATGAAGTGCTTAAAGAATATGTTTTAGATCCAACTTAAAGCTATAGTCTTAAGACAGATTATCTTAAAACTAAACATACTTTAAACCCTCCAGAAGATCAACAAGGTGTAAGATTAGTAACACAAAAGCCTTGATAAAGCTAACACAAAAGTAACCGGTCTCAAGTCCATGGACACTTAATATTATTGCTGCCAAGGCTGCTTTAAAACTTATTTTTAAGAATAAATGGACTTTAAGATCTGTTAGCATGTTTGAAGGTGTTCATAAAACCCCAGTACATCTACCGACCACTTTAAACCCATTTTAAAGCTGATATAAATCTAACTAGCATTTAAATTGTTACTTGGGCTTCACATATCAGTTCAGCCTGTACCTAGTGCACTCCTCTTGCCCAAACCAAGGCTGGATAGTCGGCAAAAATATATAGATGATTCTTCGTTCTCCAAGCACCGTATGCATTCCGAATCTTCTACGATCCGCAGCAGGTGCAAATGCCTGTCAGGAGTCTTGCCACAAGTGTCATGTCTCCCTTCTTCATAGCCAGACAGGCTCTGGGTTTCCCAAAAGTACCACAGCCTGCCTCATTTCTGGAGTAATTCTTGGCCCGCTTAATCATTGCGTTTGTCCTATCAATCACAGCCAACCAACTCGATATCTAGACATTCCTAATAGCAACATTTCACTTAAACCTTAGGAGCATACTGACACCGAGAAGAATGCTCTCCTGAGGCTAAGGTGCAGAGTAGATGTTCCATGCCTTGGAACAGGAGCGAGGGACGGCTTTGTCTTGGCAGAACTCCAAAGGTTCATAATCACAAGCTGCTATTTTCCAACAAGCTTGAACGAAAAGAGGAATTCATAGTCGCTCCAGAATCCCTGAGAGAACTTCTGGATCGAGCAGAGAAAGACTTCATAACGGACTGGGGTATGCATGGCATTAATATTAGAGAGAATATGGTGTTAGACTAGATGACGCCAAATACTGAGTCCTGCAAAACTGCGGCAGGGAAGCCAGCTCTAGTTGATCTGGCAATAAGTAGAGGTTGTATCAATGCAATGGTTAGAGACTAGAAGGTTCTAGACCAGGAGACGTCTGGCGACCATGACGTGAACTACTAAAAAGATTTAAATTACTAAGTAAATATCACCCTGTCATAAGTTTGAGCTTGAACTTGGAAAATATTATGTAAACATTCAAGATGAATTATAAACAATGCGAGTGAATAGCGCAGGTAATTATGAACCTTAAAGTTGCAATGGTCAGCAAATTTCAGTCTGACAGACTTTTGTCTCCCACCTATTCCGCTCTAACCGTTGCTCTGCAGTTCACAGGAACGCAGGCTTTGGTTTTTCTATCGATATCCTTATCTTCAAACCTAACCCAAGAGGTGCTGCTCACAGAAGCCCAGTTTAAAGTACTCAAGTCGAATCTACGATAGATCTGTCAAAATTCTATATAAGTCAAGAGATTTTAAAACTGAAACAGTTACAGTGTCTTAAAGTACTGAGTGAAATTGACATAAACAAAGATTTTAAAGCACTTTATTATAAAACAGGGTCTAAAAAATCAAGCACAGAAACAAGAACCCAGCGTACTCGTGGTCGGAAGGGATCGCTGAATTAGGGAAAACATATCTCGCCTTGAAAAGGATATTGATCAGGAATAATTGCCCAAACGCCAGGAAGGCGTGAAAAATACGAAATGTTGGAGGAATCTCTGTGACGAAATAAATGAAAATTGTTGGGGATGAGTGCTATAAAATCGCTACAAAACGACTGAAGATATTTATTGAAAACAGAGCCTTAGCGATGAAAAAATCTCTACAAGTATAGCCAGAGAATAGTTCCCAATCAGAACAATCGCTCACTGAGAGAAGTGAGGGACGGACAGATAGGAATTAACTTACATAAGTCATAGACTGAAACCAAATAAACACGTCCAGAACCTTTCGTTGGAATTTTTAATAATAATATTGTTACGTTTTTCCCTTGGGTTCTAACAAAATCACAACTGTCACTATTTTGAAATAATGCTCTCTTTATTCCTGTTCATCGTATACATTTAAACACACTATACCACTTTTATAACTTTACAACTAAATGATCTTTACAATCCAACACTCAATGATCAACTAATTGCATCAGGCGTTTCCCGTGCTATTTAGGTATATATCCAGTCCAACATATATCGAGAATATACCGAACGCGACACGCAACTTCTCTATTATTCTTGGCCCTGGCCGCACTATGCACCGGGAAAATAACAGAGCTATCAGGAATGTTCTAGTAGGTGATGATTCATGCGGAAATAACGTAGACGAGGCAAGTTAGTTGTATAGTGTAGCCCAAAAATATACAGATGGTTGTGGGCCGTGGTCATATAAAAACAAGGCACGATTCCCGCTGCATGGAAATCGGGAAACCCAAGAAATCAGCGAACGATACCTAGAAATTCTGATCGTTTTGTCTTTTATTTCACTACGATTTAGATGGCGTATTTGAAGTGATTGATTTCATATGATAGACGTTGAATGAAAGTTGACAGGTCAAATCTCTGATGATGTCTATCGAAAGTAAAAACTTTTAAAATAGCATTGTCCACGTGACTGAGAAATGACTGTTCACAGATAAATATGTTCAAAAAGTAGCATAAAACAAATGGGCGAATGTTGCGTTTGAAACATTTCCTTGCGGCTGAGCTCTATCACTTGGGTTACGCAACGACGTGGTTAAGCTCTATTTTTTTTTCTCCGAAGGTTGGACGACGGTAAAGGTACTGTTTGGAATTATGCTTATAATCAATGCCTCCTAAAGAAAGGCCTGACGACTTACGCGTGACGTCATCAAATCTAGACAAAAGTTCTTTACATACAGATATTTAAGTTTGCAATTTCTTTTAAAATTTCATAGTTAAGTAGACATTTTGGATGCAAAAATGTCGAAAAGTATAATAAAACTTGTTTTTTTTTATACAGGGTGACATGCTAATATTTAAGGGGGTGATTCCTGGACCCATTTTAAGAAAAAAACTTCATATAAAAACGTATGTTCTAAACATCTTAACTTTTGAGATACAGGGTGGTAAAATTTTCGGAAAAAAATCTATTTTGTATAATAACTGTCATACTATAGTAGATATCTTTATGATATTTAGTGTATGTCTTTTATGCATCAAGATGCATTTTCTGATATACAAACAATTTTATTATTTCTACCAGTGGCGTCCGTACGGGTTTTGAATTGAATATTTTTTGAGAAAAAATGGTACGCCACTGTTTTCTCCGGCTTCCGGTTAAAACAACACTGCGAAGCATGAACTCAGCCCTTAGACGCGCCTCACTCGATTTTTTTTAAAGGAAAATGAAATTTCAAAGCAAAAACCTTTGAATATCCATCTAAATTGTTACAAAAACCTGTTTCCAATTTTCCAACGAATAAATAACCAGACCAATGGAAATTAGCCGCGCTGAATCACCGATCAACATGAAATATTACCTCTAATTATATGCATCCGGTACCTTTCGTGATTTCATAAATTTTCCCGGGCTGATTTAGGGGTGGATTTCGACCCTCCGAGTGGCAGTTTATTTGCCGTCATATCACACCGTGTCATGACTCTAAAACAAACAAAACGCAGGAATATGGATATTCGCTTCCGCAAATACGGTTTTTTGTCAGGAAAAATTTAAAATTGGGACCCGTCATACGTTCGATATTCTTTATGTTTACCTGTGTATGATTATCTGGCTAGGATAGGACAGCAGATTGCAACGCTGCTGGAACTCCCTCGATTTGGTGCCATTATGGACACCAAAGAAGTTCGCGAATTTTATAGGGTTGGAGTTAGCAAAGTAAAGGTGTAATAGTCCAAACTCTCTTGACAAGGATAACGCAATTATTGAATTTCAGTTGATTTAACATAAACATAGGGTAGTATATTATATAGCATCTTTTTTAAAATGTGTGCAATTCACTCTGGGAAATAACATTTATAAATCTCTATCATATAAAACCACCAGCCAATACAATCAGCTTCACTCCGATACATTATCCATAGGAAGTTCGTCATAAATTTTCCTCAGGGATACGGGACAGCATCTGGTTTGGCGATAAGCAAGGCGAGCTTCGCCGAGGGTGGAAAAGCGTCGAAATATCCTCAAAAATATTCTTATCCGTCAATTTATGAGGGTATGAAGTATCGGAATTGAGAGGGTGAAATATCTACCGGTATTCATTAAGCGGACAAATTGGATATTACGGAATGTGGATTTCTTAGCTATAACATGATAATTATATTTGAAAAGGACCAAATTGGAAAACTCCTTTTGACATAGATATAATAATATACTGCCATAAGCCATGCTCTTTGTTAGCTTCTAATTTTACTTATTTAATTTCACCTGAGATTAGAAGAAGCTGAGAATGAATAAAGTTAAGTTAAGAAAATGTACAATTAAAGATGTGTTACGTGTTTGTTTATTTTAATTTTTTTTGTAGTTCTTGTTAACTTGTTAGTGTTGAGCGAGGCATTAAGTTGCTGATTTTAAGTAGGATCTGCTGGGGTTTAAGGATGTCATTTTTGAGATGCTCTGTAATGTAGGCTTCATGATTGTGTATTATTGTAGATTTATAATTAGCTCTTTGTGCTAAATAAACGATTCTAAAAAAAACATATAATTGCCCGTGATAAAACAAGTAAAATAGGCATTATCCAAGTACTGATTAAGACAAGTAAAGCGAATGAAAATAAACCTCAGATATCGAATTTTCTTTACCGTCAAAAAATCGAAAAATTTTAAAATCTATGAAAATACGTTTATTAACTAATTAGTACGGCGGTTAGTCAAACCAACCTTGCATTTTTGAGTAGAGCATTGAGCATTGAGATTTGGCACAGTGGTAGTATATACCCATGCCTCACTTTTAAGAAGTGGAACCAAGTTTGCAACCACGGGAGAGCAGCGATATGGCGGGTTGCATACCTACCAGGGACAATTTTGAGAAAATCGCTAAACGAGCACACCCGACCTCTTCTATGGGTGAGTATCACTCAAAAATATTACAGGAGATGTTCTGGAACGTAACTGGAGTATCTACCAGCCGCGTGGTGGCAGATTGCCTACCCTCAGGCGCAGAAACTAATGCAATCGATTTTGTAGTGTTAAGCTAGGGATTTTTGTGAATGACTCCATTTCCACAAAAAAAATATAAATAAATCAGGTCCGAATGGACCCATACACGTTCTTAAATCGGTATGCTCATAAATATAATAATATCAAAATAGTTAACTTTAGGTTACCTCGGTTGTAAGGTGGATAGAAAACTAAAAGATTAAGAAAAGCTATATTTATTACATACAAACAGTTTAACAGCATCATTTAAAGCGTTTAGCATTAATTCCATATCGTTATTAAATGGATAATATTATTCATTGTACTAGATGCAATCACGGAATGTAATAATACTAAACCTATTACCTACATCAGAAATTGGAGTCATAAATATCAGACTTTGGCACTTTTTTTGGTATTAATCAAGGTTCTTAGGGCATGGGCAACGACAAAACTCATCGCAAAGGACTTTAGATTTAGCGCAGTTGCATTTCCCAGCGCATTTATTTTTATATTTACATGACACCGGCGTTTCTTTACAAGCCCCTTGTGCTGTAGGCTTAGTTCTATAGAGCAGCCTCCAGCCTTCCGAGCCGGCTTTCCAGCCGCACACTGACGGTGATGGCTGGTTCCGGATTGGGGAGATCCCTTGTCTGGCCTTCTGCTCCTCGTATGAAGCCCTCAGAATTAAGCAGCATTTTCTTAAAGCCGCTGGAGTGTACAACCCGTTACTCACTCTTTCCTTAAACAATTTGTCGGCATGACTGCGGGCAAGATCAGCCAACAGAAATGCAGGTGCATCTTCACTGCATTCCTTTTCAGTATTTATTTGCTTGATCACTTGTTCAAGTCTCGTGCTTTAGCTAACAGCTCGATTTCTTGCCTAGACTTGAGTAAGTTTTTAAGTCTCGCATATACTTTGTCCGACAGTTGTTGTGGTACCATACGCCGAGCCTACCCTGCCAACCCGGGAGTGCGATTAAAATTTTACTGTCTAGTTTCTTGGTTGCAGCGGCTTCTATCGCATTTCTAGTTTCTGTGAAAGTCAGTCTATGAGTTGGATTGACTCTTGGCCCGTGCTTGCCACAGAAAATTCATTCTATCTTGTCATTAGCTGATTTCACCTCTTCGAGACTTCCATGTGTAGCTAACTTGACGGATGGCTCGATATTTTCTTGACAACTAATCTGAATACCTCTCTAAGTTCTAGCGAGCTTGGTTGAGTCGCAAGGTACGAAGCAGCGCTTGTGACATTTTGGGTTATTGGTTCTTAAATTATGCTCAATGTGAAGGCCCGCGCATTACGCCGAATATTCCCTAGTTTCTGGTAAGCTTTTAGATTCCTAGTATTCCTACCCAGCAATTCCTGCATCTATCTTTGCTGGCATGTCTAGTGACGGATCGATGAGGTCCTCTCTCTGCTAATATTTCTGATACAGTATACAGAAACCAGTCAATAGCGTCCCTACTTCGCTTTCTATTCTGCTGCTCTTCAACAAAGACATTTAAATCTTTCATGATACTAAATCTGTCAAAAAACAAGTGAACGATTGTTTTTTATGGCACTTAAGGGAGATCCTATGACGCTCGACGAGCGGTGCGTGTGCGAAGATGTTGATTGACACGGTTCTTAAATAGTTATAGGTGGTAATTAGGGGGAAACAGATGTTCTGGGCGTGAGTTCCACAGTGATGCAGTGCGCCAGACAAAGGAGATCTTGTAAAGCGATGTTCTAGGTATTTCCAGTTGTACGACGAACTGGTGCGCTCCCGCCGTCCATCGCGACTGTCTGACAGGTGTTGCCAGAGGCGGGATGATGCCGGCCAAACCCTGGAAACATCTGCCGTGAAAGTGTTTGTAAAACAGGGACATCTCGGCCACATGTCTGCGGTGTTCCAGACTATCCAGATTCCGGGTCAACACTCCGAGTCGCCGATGAGACGTACAGCTAGCTACTGAATGGAATCAAGCTGCTTTAGGATGTGCTTTGGTGCGGCACCCCAGATGTGTGAGCAATATTCTAAGCACGGTCTTATTTGCGCTTTGTAGAACAAGAGCAACTGCTGCGGTGTATACAGTTTTTTGTTGCGAAATAACGCACCAAGCTTCTGGGAGGCTGATGTTGCGATGTTAGCAATATGATCATGTCAGGACATATTCCTGGTGACCGAGACACTCAGCAGTCCGATTGACGAGAATGAAGGAATGGTCGATCCTGCCATAATGATGTCAGGGCCCACCGTATTGGCCCTCTTGGTAAACGTGGCTGCTTGGGTCTTTGCTGCATTGAACTGGACCAAATTTCTGTTGCCCCAAATTTTAACTTTCTCCAGGTGTTGGTTAATTGTTGTAATCTGCTCCTGTCTGCGGTGATAAGTCTCAGTCTCTGGTAAAGGTTTTTCTGATCTAAATTGGGAGACAAGGGTACTTACCTTATAGTAGAAAATTGGGAGCCTTCAGGGCGGACTGCCCCTCCTTGCATGTCTATCGCTTATACTAAACTAAAGTTTAATTTTAATTAAACCTATTGTTATAACAATTGATTCTATGGCAAATAGACCTTATTTCAAGATAAGCGAGGGTTATGCGAGAAGGCGCAACCCGCCCTCAGAACGACAACAAACAAGGTTAGAAAAGGCAAAGCGGCATTCGAGAAGTCAGTCAGTGTCAGTTGTATCTGTTGACATTAAAAATGGGTACTTAAACAAGAATTGTTTAAGTTGTATTAAGAACCCAAGCTTACAATACTTCAGCTTAGCACCACAAAATCGATTTTATTAGTTTCTGCACCTAGAGGGTAGGCAACCTTCCACCACGCGACTGACACATGGTCCGGTTACGTTTCAGAACACCTCCCGTAATATTTATGAGTGATATTCACCCATAGAAATGGTC
This sequence comes from Pissodes strobi, assembly GCA_016904865.1. Taxonomy (NCBI): domain Eukaryota; kingdom Metazoa; phylum Arthropoda; class Insecta; order Coleoptera; family Curculionidae; genus Pissodes; species Pissodes strobi. Next base: position 55,259 of record MU187404.1, on the reverse strand, counting down.
GGGTGTGCTCGTTTAGCGATTTGCCTTTGGCAGATATGCAACCCGCCATACCGCCGAACTCCCGTGGTTGCAAACTTGGTTCCACTTCTTAAAAGTGAGGTATGGGCATGCACTATCACTGTACCAAATCTCAATGCTCTACTCAAAAATGCAAGGTTGGTCCCAATATCGCTGACTAACAGCCGTACTAAATTCGTTAGCGTATAGAGGAAGAAAATATTTTTAGTTTTTCTCTGGTCAGTACGGATTTCCAGTTATTCACAAAAAAATCGCGAAAAAAACGTTCAAAACTGCAGACCTTCGGACAATCAAATTTTTACAATTAACTAAATAAGATAGAAAACTGCTGTTTTCACTGTTCGAGAGAGAAGGAATGACTCTATAAATCGTGATATATTCAAGCCGATCGAATATGATTTGATCCATTTACAGGGTCTCAAATTCCAAGTAAAGACTGTAATTAATTTTAGAAAAAAATCATATTTCGAAAATTAATCGTTTCCCGAGAAAACAATGATCATTTTTGAATCAGCAGGTCCGATAGTTGCAGAAAATGTAATTTTTTGCAAAAAAGGAGAATTAACGCATTACAATAAAGAAATTCGCAGGGCCAAAAGAAACTCTTATCAGGAGTCCTGCGAAAAGATAGCCGGAACAAAGGGGTGCCGTCGAAGGTACTGCAGGTGAAGCTGGACGTCTCAAGAAACCGGATCCACCTCCACAAAAGAAACTCTGGAACTACTACGGACCCACATTTCCCAGGGTCCAGAGTCATAAACAATCAGAGCAGGCCAGAACCAACAGCAACGCATGCAAGGCCAGAAAAAACAAATTGGAGATTGTAACATTTGAAAAAATCAAATGGGCAATAGGGGAATTCCAGCCAGATGGACCAGATGGAATCTATCTAGTTTTGTGGCAGAAAGGGGAGGATAGATACCCAGAGCATGCATAACGTGGGGCCGCACGCCAGCGGTATGGCAAAGGGCAAAGGTAATTTTTTTGCCAAAAATACGCAGGACACCTGATCAAACGCCAAAGTCATACAGACCAATAAGTCTAACTTAATTCCTGCTTAAAACACTGGAAAAACTAGTCGATCGGTATATTCGACCTCAACAAAACCCCTTAACGTGAGCCAATATGCGTACCAACCAGATTTGACCCTGGACGATCTAAATAGACTCCTGATGAAGGCAATAGACGATAAGGGAGTGGCACGCCACCTTTCTAGACATAGAGGGTGCTTTCAACAACGTGCCAGCCAAATCGCTGGTTAAGGCACTCAAACACAAAGAAATCCCCAACCATCTGCAACTGGATCCAAACAAGCCTAAATTATAGGACAATAACTGCCACCATAGGTGCGGATACGATTACGGCGCTGGTGGGGAAAGGCTACCCCCACTACTGTGGGTCATATTTGTAGATAGTCTACTAGACAAGATAAAAAATAAACTTCTGCCTATGCTACGTAGACGACTTAGTCATAGTGGTCAGGGGAAGGAACATGGGCTATGCTTCAACAAGAGCATAAAAGGCGTTGAACATAGTAAGCAAATGGTGCGAAGAGGAGGATCTGTCAGTTAATCCGCTGAAAACTACAGTAGTCCCATTCACAAAGAAAAGAGCATTAAAGGATCTGAAAAATCCAATGTTCAGCGGGATAATAATTCTTTTTTCCAAGGAAGTCAAATACCAGGTGTCACTTTTGACCAAGATATGACTTGGGCACCGCTTCTTAGCAAGGTCACTCAAAAAGCAAGAATTGCACTGGGCAGATGCAGACGACTTTGCGAGAGAAACTGGGGGACTGAGTCCCGAATTCAATCTCTGGTTGTACAAAATGATGATAAGGCCCATGCTAACCTATGGTTCTATAGCCTGGGGCATAAAGGCCACGAAAACAGGTGCAATCAGGCAAATCGAAGGCGTACAAAGGCTGGCCTGTCTGTGCGTCTCGGGGGCGTTGAGAACAACTGCAGCACTGGAAGTCCTGCTAAATCTACCTCCATTACAGATCCATAAGAATGGTACAATACCGGCTCAAGCAAGGCAACAAGCCCATTATTGAATGGGAAAGGCCCATAAGCTGGAAACTAGAGGACAGCGAGGAGTTCAAGTATCGCTTCGAAATGCCATCAGACGAAACAAGCTCCTCCTATGGGTTTGATTGCCCCTTCTCAGTAGCAATTGTAGGCAGGGAAGAATGAAAAGGGGGGGCCTCCTATAAAAGCAGACCAAGCATGGTAACCGACGGCTCTAAGACCAGCAAAGGAGTGGGAGCCGGGATACACGGACCAAGTCAAATATCTCCAAAAACATGGACAGTCAAGCCACAATGTTCCTAGGAGAGGTCGCGGCAATTCAACACTGCGCCATGAAGATAGAAAAATTAAACATTAGAAAATGGAGGGTAGTCATATACTCAGACAGTCAGGCCGCCTTAAAAGGAGTTAGTGCACAAAAGGTCAGATCTAGATTAGTTAAAGACTACATAAGTGCCCTTGAAGAGGTCGGGTCGGTCGTAACAATAAGCTCAATAAGCTCACCATTACATGAAGGCCATCAAGGCAAGGAAGAAGCTCTATTGCGGGATAGCAGGAAGAGTCTTGAAAACAGCAGTTAAAAGCTGGTTAGATAATAAAATCTCTAAACTAGTGGTTACAAACACCGGGACAACTACATGCCAAACAGTTCATAAAACACGGCTCCCCAAAATTCACGGCAGATCTACTTAAGAGGAGTCGCAAGACTATAAGAATATTAGTGGGTCAGCTGACGGGGCACTGTAGAATGTACAGACACACGGAAAAGATCGGCCTGACAGATAATAACACGTGTCGTGCGAGTGTGAGGCTCTCTGCAGGCTCAGGTATGCAAGGCTAGGAGATACCAAACATATGTTTAAAACAATATTGAGTCATGGCCCTCTTCTAAAATTTGGTTAGTGACTTTCCGAAATCAAACGATGCCGCCGCAAGAGCTGGTAGTGAATAAGCTGTGTCTGCGATGAAGACAATGGAAAATCCCAGGCACCAACCAAATAATCCACTAAAGTTAATGACAAGACCGATAGGTCCAGTAAAAGATCCTCACAAGGGTATTTCAAATCACTTTTTGTGATTTTCCTATTCTGCCATTCCTAGTAGACATGTTCGACACCGTGCTAGTGATCTCTAATATTAATCAACGAGAAGTAGTCCCAAAAAGAAATACATATTAAGCTCGGTTCGATAACACCGCAGTTCTGAACGTTCCTCCAGATGACAAGCGAATAGTAGCAATATAACGTGACTTACTACCCGATTACTACGACAGGCCCAAGGCAAAATGTCAAATCAAGACATTGATAAACACGATTCCTGAAATGCCAGTCACAAAAATGAGTGTTGCAGTAAAGAAAATCAACTAAAACCGAAGTAATATGGCATTTTATGCTGGTAAAATGCCACAAATAACTTCAAGCATGAAGTAGTCATTACAAGATAAGGTAAGTTAATTGTCTCAAAATGACATATTATGAATTATTTTCATTCTCCTTTACACTTAAGCTCTAAATAACTGTTTTTATTCTAGGAAGCCTAAGAACTCAAGTGAACCAAATGAAGAAAAAACTTGGAATTTGGCCAATAAAGTCCACTTGCCTAGAGAAATAAATATAGAACGTATAAAATGTAGAGTCCACTATACCCATACAAGATATGTATTTTATAAATTTAAGAAACTAAACCCAACTTAACATTGTTGACATGCATGATTTGAAACAGGAGTTCCTGACATCCACTTAATATTGAATATCTATTATTTAAGTCCTCCTCGACCCTTCCCGAAGGATAATGAGATAAAAGGGTATTGTCGAAACGGATGGTTAAATCATTACAAAAGATGTGAATGTAAATTACTGCATTTTAATCGTAATTAATTGGAGAAATATTAATATACTTTGTAATGTGACTAATGTATGGTGATATCATTATTATGTGTGCCTTATTTTGAATCGTCAGGACCAAGGATATGTTTGGTTTTTGATAATAATGACAAATAATTTAGTAACAAAAAAGGTGAATACAATTTTTAATAGTAGAATATTTGGACGGTTTATCCTTTTTGAGGTGCGAAATGTGAAAAAGTATATTAATATATGGATATTATTGGATATCCCTGACCATAAATAAATATTATCAGCCGCTAAATGTTCGTTCAGCGTTCTATAGTCGCTATAGAAATATGATTAATTGTAGTTATATGGTAACTAAAAAGACCTAATGTAAATAATCATTGACAAAACACCGATAAATCTGTTAATTGCTTTACAATGCTCCTCAATTATCAAAATTAGCATTACACATTACCGTTGCGCCAAAAATTTGGGTAATCGTGGTCTATGCATCGATACATTTTAATCCAGGGCGATAAATTCCAATTATCTCCGACTAGTCCATGGCATTGCGTTATATATTCTCTAGAACACTGGTGGCAAATTGCTGAGACCCTTAAAATATTTCCCATTTGTACTTGTAATGAAGTACATATAGGGAAAAAGCAAAAGATTACGATTTATATACGCTATTTTTGAAGTGAAACTTCACTTGGAATGTCAATTGGTGAACGTGTTACAAGAGTGTGATACGGTGAACGGTAACAAAATAGAGAGGAGGACCGACGAGGCGAATTTTGATACCGGCTCGTCCACAATTCAAACCAAGCGTTGGATAACCATCTTTTATCTTCATGTGTTCCAAGTCATCGATCGTGTTAAGGGCCGGGATTTCATGTATAGCATGTTCTATCATACGTATCAGCGAATTTGAATAGAATAAAAATGTATAGCATGTTTGATGCGCACTTCTCGTGTTCCACACTTACTTTACTTTTTCGTGTCCGAGTCCATATTACAATTTGTCAGCCCTGTATCGGGCTACGTCCAGAGCATTATTCTTAGCAAGCCATAAATCTTCGAGGGAACATGAGCTTGGGCAGTTCTTGCAAACCAGGAGATGTTCCATAGTCTGTGTCGCCCCACAGTCGCATTTGACATCCTGTTCATTAATAATTCCCCATTTTGCGAGGTTCGTCTTTACAGGGGCAACTCCGGTTCTGAGACGGTTGAGGGATGTCCAGCTCTTCCAGTCCAGCCTGGAGCCTGCTGAGGGTTCTTGTTTTAAGGGGAAGACTTCTGGTCGATCTATCGGTACTGTGCTCATAAAGCCTCTGCGTGATTTTAATCGCCTCACCGGCTCGGGCGCTTCATAGAGAGGGTGACGGCTATCAAATGTTTGCCTAAATCTTTCGGTGTGTTCAATAGCTAGTCGTCGAGTTGTTGGTGGTTCGCACCCAGCAGCTTTATAGAGTTTATCCAGCGGAGTGGCCCTCATGCAGCCAGTCATAAGCCTGCATGTCTCGTTAACTGCAGCATTGACAGATTTGACATGCACAGACCTATTCCACATCGGGCAAGCATACTCCGCAGCCGTTGTTCTGATCACGGAGGGGTGGGCTCCCCATTTACTTCCCGTCAATTTCTTGAGGAGCTGGTTCCTAGACGATACCTTTTGTCGAGTCTTATGACAGTGGAATTTATACGTAAGGGATCGGTCCAGGGTTACACCTAGATATTTCGGTTGGGGTGTGTGTTCTATAGTAAAGCCGTCCTACTGGATCTGTAATTTTCTTCCGGCGGCCTTGGTGTTCAGGTGGAAGGCGCATGCCTGGGTTTTTGACGGATTGGGTTTCAGGGTGTTTGCTTTATAGTAGGCTGACATCCGTAATAGGGCATTTTGTAATATCTCTTCAACAACCGGCAAGTTTTTTCCCTTGAGCTGCGATGGCCAAGTCATCGGCGTAGAGGAAGTGCTCAGTGTCACCAGGAGTGGCTTGGTCATTGGTGTATATGTTAAACAATATTGGGGAAAGAACACTTCCTTGGGGGAGACCGTTTTTTTTGTGTCCGCCATCTGCTCTTCTTGCCTTCTAGACTTACATAGTAGCCTCATATTTTGTAGTAAGGATTCGATTACTCTAGTTAACTCGTAATCCTTGGTGGTTTGGTATATCTTGGAGAAGAGGACCCTTTGGTTCACGGTGTCATAGGCCGCTGATAAGTCTACAAAAACTACTCCGGTTATGTTTCTTTCCTCAAAGCCCCTCTCAATATGTTCACTCAAAGCTAGAACCTGCCCCGTGCATGACTTTCCTGGACTGAACCCTCCCTGTTGTGGAATTAGTTTTTGGTCCACACAATTCTGAATTTTGTTGAGTATTAGCCGTTCATAGAGTTTGTATAAGTGGTCTATATCTACTGGCGAGGCTTGGGTCTTTGCCAGGCTTTAATAGTGCGATGACTTTTGATTTTCTCCAGGGCATGGGAATTTGCTTCGTCGAATAGCACCTATTAATTAATTGTAGGATCCACCGCTTTGTTTTATCTCCAAAATGTTTCATTTGCTCTACGCACATGTCGTCCACCCCTGCCGCCTTCCCATTTTTCAGACTGTGTATGGCCTCATTAAGGTCCTTAATTGTGAAGGGTGCATTGACAGTTGAAACTTCACCTTCCAGGTTTCTGTGGATTTTACATGCTCTAGGTTTTGTATCAGTTTTTCCATTGATCAGCAGCTGGTGGGCGATCTGATCGGGCGTGACGTTACTGGGTTGTTTCGATTCCATTGGGTCCGCATTAAGTTTTTTCAACAAGTTCCACGCAATCTTACTACTATGGGTCATATTTAGTTTTTCGATTGTCTCGACCCATTTTTCTTGTCGTGCACGACTAAGTTCTTTGAGAAGCAGGTTTCCTGACTCCACTGTTTGACCGCTAAAAGGGTCTTTCTCGTACGCATCTGTGTATTGATCCAGAAGTTTTTTCGATTCGGTAGTTAGGCCTGGGATGTACTGTTGTCGACGTCCTCTTGGAATTGTCTTTCTGGAAACGTATTTAACTTTTTCGACGAAGCACTCGTAGTTTTCAGGGGCAGGTTCCATTCCATCCGCTGCCTCATCCAAAATTCCGGCAAACTCAGACCAATTTGCCTTTCGGAAGTTAAAACGTCTTCTGAAAGGAATCGTTTGCAATCTTATGTCTGCATAGATGTTCAGACCAACCGGTCTATGTTGTGTTTTGGGCAGACGATTATATACCATCTTGATGCATCTAGCCTCGAGGTTAGTGCTAGTGAAGCAGATATCTGGATTTGTGCCTCGTTTCCAAATTTTACTGTGAAATGATGGTGGTAGTTTTGGGTCGTGAATGAGAGAAAAGTTATTAGCATCTGCCCATTCTTCCACGAGGCTACCGTCGGTGTTGGTCTCCGCGTATCCCCATGCGGTGCTATTGCTACTCAAATCACCCACAACGAAACAGTTCTCTCGATTCCCAAAGTTGGACGGTACGTCAAAGACAAACTCCTGACGAGGCGGCTTGTATACGGACGTTACAGTACATTGTCCAATTTTCACTGTAAGAATCTCTATGTTATTCACGTTTGTTGAGCTCACAGAGGTTATGTTCTGATCAGGTTTCACAAAGATTACGCTACCGTAATTTATGTGTGGCACCTCAATAGCCAGCTTCATTCCCGGTATTTTGGGCTGAGGTGAGTTGGCATCCCTATGTGTTTCCTGTATGCAAATAACATGGCACCTGGTGTTTCTGCAGAACTCTGAGAGCAAATCCTGCTTATTGTTAGTCAAACCCTCTATATTCACGCTTGCTATCGTCAATTCCACAAATTCAATAAATCAAACGTTTCTTTAAATACTTACAAATAACCCATTTTTCATTTTAGACTTTAGGTTGTTTACCCTTTAGGTAGATATTCTACAAGGATCTATGGCTCTTCTCGTTTTCCTTTAGACATTCTCTTATCGCTTTAATCACCTCCTGTCACGTCTGGCTTAAATCATTCCCGTTTTCCCAATTTCCAGGAAAACTCCCTAAATTTCCTGCCTTATCGTTTCCCAGCAGGGGGATTGACGTTCTCCGCCACGGCCGATAAATGAAATTTAATAAGGAGGTATGTATACCTGGACATATTTTAAATTATTACATTCTAGATCTGAGCAGTGGTTATACGAGCAAGTGAAATCGAGCTCTATGAAGTTGGCATGTCAATCAATTGTTTTTTAATAAAGCTCTCTGATTGGTTACTGAAATTATGGAGTCCCTACCCAACCAGAAAATGGCAATAAAGTTCAGTTGACTTCGCAATTTTATTTTTGACTCCACGGACGGAGTATCTACTTAAAGCAAACGATGCCATTATCATCCCTCTCCAGACGCCCTAGGGACTCTACGTTGCATTTCCAAGAGTTATAGATATATCCCCTTTTTCCAAACTCCGAAATTAAATTCCGATGCCCGTCGTAAAATCCTGCCGGCATTTCCGAGATATTTTTTAGATCATGTCTTTCATATTTAAATATTTACCCTTAAAGGAAAATCCCTCCGATTTTATGAAAAGGATAACTATATGCATTTCTAGTATAGAGAAGAGAGAGATTTTATTAAATAAATTTCCTTGCCTATACTAGGGCCTAAGTAACATTTTGTTCCACCAGATGTAATGCAGTTTACACATTATATAATATTAAATTTTCGATAAAAAAATTAAAATTCAGTATAAATTAATAGGGAAAACTTTATATTTTTTTATAAAATCACGATATAAAATATATTATATGGGCTGCCTGTTTTATTAGTTTTACACAGAGATAATAGATGTCAGGCCTCTCAGGTTCGCTTGAAATTAATTGTCCTGTTAAATATATCATTTAAGGATTACTTACTTAATTTAAAGCAGATATTAATATTACGATTATTTTGATACAAACACAGCAGTAGAAAAACTTATTTTAATATGTCAATTAATTTCAATATGGAAGTTTGCATGATTTGAATCGGCGTAACTCTTTCTCGTAGTGGAAATGAAACTATTTGATGTGTGCTCGAAGGCAGCGACATGAGTTTTGAGAAGTACCGTCCATTTTTGAAGTGAAACTTCTTTAGCGTGGGTAAAGTCAGAAAAAATGCTTATCAAAGTGAAACGCTTATCAAGGTGAAACGCTCCTTTATATCTAGAGGGCTGAAATTTTCAGGACATGTTGCCGGGGTAAAATGAGGATCCTGGACGCAAACTGGACCCCGTACCCCCCTCCCCCCGTTTGGCGAGGAAAAGGAGTGAGAAGAAATAACTAAAATAATTAATTTCGGGAGCACGGGAAGAGCTACGGGGTCGAAATTTTTAAGGTAGGTGCGCCTCATGGGGGGTTACCTTTGACCATATGGGGGCGACCGGGGCTCTAATTTAAGGGGGGATTTTGGAAAAAAAACCGTTTTCTGCCGATATCTCTGCAACGGAGCCTCGGATCGAAAATCTGACAAGCGATGCTCCGTAGCACGGGGTCATCAGTGTGTGCGGGAGGGAAGGAATTATACCCTCCCCGTCCCCGGATACTCAAAAATGTTCGAACAAATGGGAAAAAAGTTGAAAAAAAAGTAAAATATTGTTCAAAAAGTTAATAAAAGTATTATAAAACGAAATAAGAAAAAAAATTAATGAAAATGGTTAAAAAAAAAGTTAGACAAACGCAGTTTTCGGCAAAAAAAGGCGGAGGTGTTTAGCTATGAGGTCGGGGATGGTAGAAATGGGAAGAAAAAATGCTTTATGAAAATAAAAACAAAAGTTTTTGAAAAATGGGAAAAATTTGAAAAAAAAAAAAACGTAAACAAATGTTCGGAAAGCTAATAAAAGTATTATAAAAACAAATAAGAAAAACAAATAATTAAAAAAACAAAAACAAAAGATTGTTCGGAAAGTTAACACAAGTATTATACAACCAATAAGAGTATTATAAAACGAAATAAAGCAAAAAATATTAAAAAAAACCATAAGAGTATTATAACACGAAATAAAAAAAAAATTAATTAAAAAAAAAGTTAGGAAAAAGGCGTTCAATAATAAAATATTATGGCGAATTATACAGTCTATAAAGTCACTGAAATAGTAATGTTAATGTACAGGGTTTTTATTTTTATTTAGACGCCCACCTATAGGTTTCCCGGTAGGTGATAGAGGAAAACTTTCAGTACAAAAGTTTTATAGATTCACTTGAACCGTTAGAATTCATTGTCAGAGTAAACAAAATCCAATCGGAAGATTAATAAAAGAACATCAAGTTTGGTATTTAAACCGAACACCCCGTATATTATTGCATTTTTGGAGTATCCAGGAAATTCTAGATATTATTTTATGTATAATGTTATATTCCTATCCTTAACCGTTTACGAAAAATTGATATTGATTTATAAGCTTTTATATAGAAAATTTTCCTGTCTACGGGGGAATCTGTAGGTGATGGGGGTCTAAATATAAATGAAAACCCTGTACAATTTGCTTACTCAAAGTTCGAGTTCATGCTAACTTTGTATTGCCCAAGTTAATGTAGACTCAGGACTTTGTTCAGGAAATATGAAATAAAAATTCATTTAAAATGTGTAAATAAAAAAAATTTTTTATTGGTTTCCCAAAAAGAAAATCCAATTTTTGCGTTGTCAAATGTTAAGTATCACAGAGAGGTATAAAATGTAAAAAAGTAAAATTTAAAAAGTAATAAAATTAATAATTAAAGAGCATGAAAATGCAAGCCTCTTAGTATGCTTTTTATTAAAACTGAAGCTAAACTCTTCTAACGTTAATTTTCTTAAAATTTTGAATTTTAGCTGCAATGGCTATCTTTTACAATTCTTCTATTTTGAAAAACGAAAAATTACTTTCTTATCTTCCTTTTTCCTTGAAATATTCACATTTTTTGATTTGCTCTAGTTCAGTTACGTCGCATATTTTATTAAAAATTTGAGAATTAAAAAATTTGTTTTTCTTTATGCACAAAACTTTAACAAGAAAAAAATTAAAAGATTTTTATTTTGACAGAATTTTTGATGATACAATCTTTGATCACTTCTTAATCTTTTAAGTTTTTAATTTTATTTATTTTTTGTAATTTAGTGGCAAACTACTTGAGTCCATTCGGCTTAGGCGTCATTTTTATTTTTGTATAATAATATCTTTATTTTTAAATACATTCAAAAAAATAATTAACTCTTTTTTGAGGAGTCCGATTCGTGATTCGATTCCTCTTTCTGCTCTGATTATACCTCGTTTTTAGCTAAGAAAATGAAGACCATAAAAACGAATTATGCCCCAGTTTTTACAAACAAACTCAGATTGTATATGTTGGCTCGTTAGTCATGGAGAGGAAAATAAAGGAAATTACTCCACTTATTCCAAGTTTGCAGGAAAGTTTGGAGCCAAATGAGCGGAAGTTTAATTTCGGACTCCGGGAGGGGGAGGCGTGGGGCTTGGCTAGTTGGGTTATTAAGCGTGAAGGCCGATGAGCTTCCTTGACTAGAGTCAACTTCAGAAACCAGTCGTCTTGACATACATGTGATTGTTTTTACTCTTGATGTTGAAATTGATGCTATTATTGTTTGTTTTGACCAACAATATTTTATTAAAAAAATGGAAAAGCCTTCAAGAGATAAAAACTGTATAAATTGGGTTGTGAAACTCTTTTTCTTGCAACCATTCCCTAATCGTAATGATGGCTATGTTTGTATAGTCAATTAGCTTGATCAATAAAAAAATGACAATTCATCAGTTTTACTTTAAGCGTAAGTACAATGGTTGATTCTGATTATGATTGCTTTTTAACATTTTTAAATGGTTGAATGTTGTTATAAAGTTTACTCCATCTTACAGTTGGAGCAGCACCGAATCATTCTAAAAAATATATAAAACAAATTAAAGCTCTTTTATATCAATGAATGATTTAATGATTTAAATCTTGTTGAAATCATTCGAATATAGTAGATAACGATTTAAATCATTTTGAGATGATTGAAATATTTTTTGAGACAATTTACGATTTTAAATCTTGCTCAAAAGATTTAAGTCTTTTCAGAATGTTCTTAAATCTTAAATTAATTTGAAAAATATTTAGATCATAAATCAAAAATTATTACCGCAAGAAATGATTCCAAATCAATGATTTAAATCATTTAGTATTTTTTGAAACGATTTATGATTTTAATTTTTTTTAAACATTAAAATTGTTTGAGAGAGAATTTTTTTTTTAATTTTTTTTTTATTATGGCAGTGGCACACACACTAAAGGGAGACCCTATGGCGCTCGACGAGCGGTGTGTGTGCGTTATATATTATAAAGCAATTCGAAAAAGATTTAAATCATAAAATTAATGACCCGGAAGATGATTTGAAATCAATGATTTACATAATTTTGAACTGATTTAAATATTTTTTGAAACGATATTTTATGTAAATTATTTCAATATCGTAATGATTTAAGCCATTTAGAAAATATTTAAATATTTTTTGAGACGAATTATGATTCAAAGTTTTTTTTATTAAGATTTAAATCTTTTCAGAATGTTTTGAATCATAAATCATTTCGAAAAAGATTTAAGTGAAAAATTATTGCCGTAGAAAATGATTCGAAATCAATGATTTAAATAATTTTGAAACGATTTAA
>MU187404.1:28202-42700 GCA_016904865.1 Pissodes strobi | reverse complement strand
ATTTAAAACATATTTAAATATTTTTTGAGACGATTTATGATTCTAAATTTTTTAAATAAAATCTAAATCTTTTCAGAATGTTTTGAATCATAAATTATTTTGAAAAATTTAAATAAAAAATCATTGCCGCCGAAAATGATTCGAAATCAATGATTTAAATAATTTTGAAATGATTTAAATATTTCTGAGGCGGTTTATAATTTTAAATAAAAAATCATTGCCGCATAAAATGACTGGAAATTGATATTTTAAATTATTCTGTAATGAATGCAATATTTTTTTAAACGATTTATGTTTTAAACCTATATAAATGATTTAAAAAATTTCAGAAGTATTTTTAATCATTTTGGGAAAAAATTAAACTATAAATCAAAAATCATTGCCCCAGAAAATTATTCGAAAGCAATGATTTAAATAATTTAGAAAAAAAACTAAATCAAAAAATATTTAAATCATTGTTGTAGTTTCAGGTCTGCTTACAATCTGTGAGATATTGAGGTATCGGAGGAAATGCTTTTCTGTATTTTTTTTTAAATAATATCTGTCAGTAATGTTATCACTCTTATTTTTAAATAACAAAATCGTTGATGTTAGTCAAGAAGCCAACGGTGTCTGCTCAGGAAAGTTCAACCTCCTTCACCATTTACATTTTCTCAAGGGTGATAGACATCATGGTGTTTGGCCGAACAGTTGCAAAATAATATGAAATTTGTTACTAAAAGTTTGTTGGTGTTTGACCAAGCATTATTATAATACGGAATTTTATTAAGTTAAATAAAAAAAACCACAACCAAAAATAACGTTGGCAATAGGGTAAGGGCTCGATGATGCTTGACCAAGCATTCATATAATAGGAAAGTTCATTATGTCAAACATAAAACTGCAATGACAAAATAGCAAATTTCAGGCAAAAAAGCGTTTATTTAATTAAAAAAAAAGGCAGCGGGGAAAAAATTGCAGATTGTAAGCGAGAGTTTGATGGTGTTTGGCTATGCATTATTCTTAATAATATTGAGTGAAAAGAAAAAAACTGTCATTACCCCACGTACTTTAGATTCCAGAACTTATCCATTAAGGGCTCATGTACTAACCCAAACATAATAGCGAAATTCAAAATGTGCAGATAAGCGCCGCTTTTATGGCCAGAGAGGCCTGTTAATCTTCTAGGGTCTAAGGCCATAAAGATATTACGGGGAAAATGGGAGGCTTTCCTAATAAAGTTTTCTTCAAAACAACTCCGGATGAAACTTTTCCCTATAAAAGTTTTAAAGCGAAAACCAACAAGATTTTCTTATTTGTTGATTTCGTGTCTAATAAAGATAAGAGTATAATTAGGATTAGGGTTTAAGTTTATTATTAGTTGAAGAGACGTGTAACGTGGAGGACAGTGAATTAGCCACCAACTAATTTTCAGTTCAATTAAACAGTGGTTCAACCTTCAGACCTACAATTCCATGTTTATAAAAGCAAGGATAGCACAAGCTATTTAAAAAAAAAAATTCTACTACCGTGCGTAAAGTACTCACTTTACGCACTCTCTAAGGTTCGTAAAATTGGCCTTATTAATGTGCAGTGCGTAAAATAATTTATTTTACGCACTAGTGCGTAAATTAATTTAATAATATTTTTTTTTCTTCACATATTTTTCGGTAGGAGAAAAAAATTCGTATGCTACTCATCTGTAAAGTACCCCTTTTTTATCCATGAGATTGTATTCCCATTCATAAAAAAAGGGTCACTTTACACACTTGTTGCATAAATAACTATTTTATTACGCATGCATCATAATCAACGATTATCGCACGCTGCAGCGTGCTTAGAGTGATGTTTATGATGCGCTTACTTTTTTGAAGGTTTCTATAGAAACATTTGATCATGTCAAATGTGACAGATTAATACATTCGTCAATATATCCCTTAAGTTTAATATTTAAAACATTTTTGAGATTATGATGCATTCGTAATAAAAAATAGCGTATAATATACGTGTATAAGAGGCCTTTAAAACCCTTGCGACTTACAAAACACTCCGCTGCGCGTCGTGTTTTGAAATATGTCGCGCGTGCTTTAAAGGCCCTCTTATACACTTATATCATAATATACTATTAAACACCAAAATTCATTACCTTGCTCCTAACCCTACTTTTGACACTTTTTATGGATTTGAATAGTTCTGTTCTTGAGCAATTAATCTAGGTACTAACTAAATAGGTAACACCCCCAAGGTCATTCAAGGGTAAATCTAAGCGTACATTTTGAAAGTTAGTCAAGGTTGAATTATTCAAGGTCATATAATTGCAAGGTCAAATGTTTTAGCCCAAGTGGACACAAGTTCAGGGTCAAGTGGATGTTGGGGGTTCCAAATCAATGATTTAAATAATTTTGAAATTTTTAAATATTTTTTGAATCGATTTATGTTTTCTAAAAAGGTTTGAATATTTTCACAGTGATTTTAGATCATAAATCAATTCGAAAAAATTTAAATCATAAATCAAAAATTAATGATACAGAAATTGATTTAGAATCAATGATTTGAATCATTTTGAAATTATTTTAATATTTTTTGAGACGAATTATGATTTAAAATATTTCTTAAAAAATTTAAACATCTTCAGAATAGAATTATGAATTATTGCGAACAAATTTAAATTAAAATTGCCCCAGGAAATGATTCGAAATCAATTAACTAAATAATTTTAAAATTATTTATATTTTGAAACGATTTTTGATTTAAAATCTTCCTAAAACGATTTAAATCTTGCTGAAATCATTCGAATATCGTCATGATTTAAACCATTTTAAAATTATGCAAATATTTTTGAGGCAAATCATGATTTTAAATATTTCTAAAAAGATTTAACCTGTTTCAGAATGTTTGGAATCATAAATTATTGCGAATAAATTTAAATCAAAAACTATTGCCGCAGAAAATGATTCGTAATCGATGCTTTAAATAATTTTGAAACGATTTAAATATTTATTGAAACGATTTTTGATATAAAATCTTCTCTAAAATGATTTAAATCTTGTCGAAATCATCCGAATATCATAATTTTATTATTTAAACCATTTAAAAATTATTTAAATATTTTTTGAGGCGAATTATAATTTTAAATATTTCTAAAAAGATTTAAACCTTTTCAGAATGTTTGGAATCATAAATTATTGCAAACGAAATTAAATTAAAAATTATTTCCTCAGAAAATGATTCTAGATCAATGATTTAAACAATTTTGAAACACGATTTAAATATTTTTTGAAACAATTTTTTACTTGAAATCTTCCAAAAATTATTCAAATCTTGTTGAAATCATTCGAATATCGCAATGATTTAAAGCGTTTGGAAATTATTTAAATATTTTTTTGAGACAAATTATGATTTTAAATATTTCTAAAAAGATTTAAACGGTTTCAGGGTGTTTGGAATCATAAATTATTGTGAACAAATTCAAATCAAAAATTTTTGCCGCAGAAAATGATTCGAAATCAATGCTTTAAATCATTTTGAAATGACTTAAATATTTTTTGGTAACGATTTTTGATTTAAAATCTTCCTAAAATGACTTAAATCTTGTGGAAATCATTCGAATATCGTAATGATTTAAACCATTCAAAAATTATTTAATTATTTTTTTTGTGGCGAATTATTATTTTAAATATTTCTAAAACGATTTAAAACTTTTCAGAATGTTTGAAATCATGAATTATTGCGAGCAAATTTAAATTAAAAATTATTATTTTATCATGATTTAAATAATTTTGAATCATGATTTAAATATATTTTGAAACTATTTTTTATTTGAAATCTTCCTAAAATGATTTAAATCTTGTTGAATTCATTCGAATATCGCAATGATTTAAAGCGTTTGGAAATTATTTAAATATTTTTTTGAGACGAATTATGATTTTAAATATTTCTAAAAAGATTTAAACGATATCAGAGTGTTTGGAATCATAAATTATTGTGAACAAATTTAAATCAAAAATTGTTGCCGCAGAAAATGATTCGAAATAAATGCTTTAAATCATTTTGAAATTACTTAAATATTTTTTGAACCGATTTTTGATTTAAAATCTTCCTAAAGTGACTCAAATCTTGTGGAAATCATTCGAATATCGTAATGATTTAAACCATTCAAAAATTCAAAAAACGATTTTTGATTTTAAATCTTCTCTAAATTGATTTAAATCGTGTCGAAATCATTCGAATATTATAATTATTTAAACCATTTAAAAATTATTTAAATATTTTTTGAGGCGAATTATAATTTTAAGTATTTCTAAAAAGATTTAAATCATTTCAGAATGTTTGGAATCATAAATTATTGCGAACCAATTTAAATCGAAAATTATTGCCTCAGAAAATGATTCAAAATCAAAAATTTAAATAATATTGGAAATATTTAAATATTTTTGAAACGGTTTATAATTTGAAATATTTCTAAAAAGATCTTTTCAAGATGACTTTAAGTCATAAATGATTTTGAAAAAAAATTATACCATAAATAGAAAATGATACGAAACCAATGACTTAATGTTTTTGTTTTTAAATAAATCATGACTTTAAAGTATTTTCAAAATTATTTTAGATCATAAATCATTTAGAAAATAAATTGTTCCCTTCCTAAATGTTATGATCTATTTGATATTATACTACAGTCGATTCTGCAATTTAATTTTAAAGTACAGGGTTTTCATTTATATTTTGACACCCACCTACAGAGTTTATTAAAAGTGATAGGCAAAATTTTTTTATAAAAAAGTTGTATGGTTTTTCTCTATTATCTTTTGAACATATCAGTAAAAAGAAATGTGCATCGCAAAGTTAAGAAAAATTAACAGCTTCACTTTTTCTAAATGGAACACCCTGTATGTTACTATATTTTTGGACTCTTGAGAGAAATCTAAACACATTTTGTGTATAATATCCTATACCTATATTTAGCTGTTTACGAAATATTGACAGTTGAAAGTTGGGCATTTTGACACTTTGACAGGCTCTAAAACTTAAACTGCACGAGATCAAAGAAAACGGTAAGCACATTCCTATCTTAGGTTTTCATCAGCTATCGAATGACAGTATCTTCGAATTTAACCCGGGGATAAAATTAATCAGAACTTATAAACCTCCGGTTAAATTCAAAGTTACTCTTCGATAGCTTATGAAAATCTAAGACAGGAATGTGCAAACTGTTTTCTTTGATCTCGTCCAGTTTAGATTTTGGAGCCCTGTCAAAGTGTCAAAATGACCGACTGTCAACTGTCAATATTTCGTAAACAGCTAAAGATAGGTATATAGGATATTATACACGAAATGTGTATATGGCCTTCGAATGCCAAACATATACGCAATAAATCGAAACCCCCCCCTCACTTGAGGTAATCCAAGCATCAAACCAATATATTGTCAATTGCCCTCGAAGATAAGCCTATTCATAAGCTCTGCCGCCTCCCAATTTAAATCTAAATACAAATTGCCTACGCGGGGGGTGTTATACGAATACGGGAGTGTTACGGAACAGGCGGGGGACGCGTTTACGACTTGCCCCCAACGAAACCGAGGGTTAATGGACCGAGCAAACGGGGTTAGACTTAATTTCATTACGGGATGTAACATGTAACGCCTTAATCTCTTGTTTGTATTAAATTGAGAACCCCCGCTCCACCCGAAACCATAAAGTCAGGCCTAAATATATCTTTTCATCTTGGACGAAGATTTGATTTTAAATGTTGCAAATCCTTTTCAAATTAAGTTGGCGATTACGCCATCACCACCACTATTGGGCCATTTATTAAAAACTCCAGTCCACTGAGGCCCTGACAAAAACTGCAACTTATACCGTATTTCTCCATGAGGCTGGGTTACTTGAAAATACATAAGTGGCAACATTGCTGTGGTCCTAAAAGTTATTGCGTGAGAAGTCTCCACACACTTAAAATTCAAATTCGAGAAAATGTCTATAATTTTTCACATTTCTAAAAATATTCAAAAATTATACGAGGCAAAGTCAAACAATACGAGAACCATAATATATACCCACAGGGGGGGAATATTGATTTTTTGGCATAGACGGTGAAAGTCTCTAGATTGGTCTAAAATTACCTAGGACCAATAAAATAATTCTTTCATAGAGATATTAAAAACAAACTAAGCTTAATGATATGCGCATGTGCGGAGGAAAAACGCAAATGTTTCATTAATATATCAGCGTTGCTTTATTAGAGCATAATCCTGTTATTCGTTGGTTTGTCAAATTGCAATTTTGCGAAAAGATGCTGCTAACCCAGTGGTATTGGGTGTTCGACTCGCAGTCGTCAGGTTCTGCGTTCAAATCTTGCTAACCCAAAACTTTTTTTTTATTTAATCGATAAACGGGCAAATGGTCTCAGTGTCCGTAGGGCCCCAGCGACGCAGCGACTTTTAGATTATTTGTTTAAAATCAAAGTTTGGGGTAAAATCTGGCAACAATATGTTATTGTTATGCAATTGGGAAACGCTTTTAATGATGAATATTGATGATCACTCATTTGCGGTGTTGAAAAATCTATTTCAAACGATAATAACTCAGTTAATAGGTATATGTCTGAAGCCTCGTAGTTTCATGTATTTAGACTCAAACAGTGTTGCCAACCAAATTAAATCGGAAACATGAGATCGATCTACAATAAATTAAATTTGGCTGGGTTTAGTCAACTGACAATTTCTCTTCTGCTTGTTGTTGCTATAGTTTCCAGTAAAAAGGCAACGGACATTCACTTTTCATAAAAAAAATTCACGTTGAGAAAACCTGAAAAATTCTATTCAAAATATAAGATCTCTTAAAAAAATATGATACAGCAACCATAGCTTCATATATTACTGACATCAAAAAATATGAGCCAGCTATTACTCGTAGCACCATCTATGAAAGCTTCAAATAACTTATCAAGTAGTGCTTTGAAATAATTGGTTTGGGATAACCTTCCATAGCGTTTCCCAATTTAAATATAATTACATATTCCATTTTAAATTAACTGGCCCTAAACGCAAAAATATAATCGCCTGATAAATTGATCCAAGCGAGCACGGCTAAGGGAATAAAGCTAATTAACTTTATAAATTCCACATAAAATTCCTTTAATTAAAAAGTCCGTGTTTTCATAGCTGCGGCAATTCGTTTGCTGAGAAAAGTCCCTCGAGTATAAATGGCAGAGAGGGCTAATAATCCCTCATCAAAATAAACCTGCGTTATTCATCAGAACCGAAATTAAAATTAAAATGAAATATTTGGCTTTTTGGGCGAGCGAGCGCGGCCTGGTGCCGTTATTTTGATACCAGGAGCCGTGAATACATTTTTCCTTTATATTAAATTTCTTCAAAATATATTCTAAGAAATGCTTTTGAGGTGGATCCACAGTCGGAGGCAAAACTTAATTATGTGTATTAGAAGCGAATTGAGAGAACGATTGGAATTTATCTAGTTAATTATGTTGATCTTTTTCAGGAAGGACCTCAGGTTCATGTTCCTGAGCTCCTTTCTAAATCGTTTACCTGTCACTGGAGACGAAGATAATCTCGAAATTCGGTTCTCTCTTCCTTATCAATTTGTAGGCTTCGGCAAGATGGGGAGTGAACGCTTTGCACGGTGGGCACTGAAAAAGAAGAGGTAAACCTTGAACTTTTCCTTCTTAATATATATTTCACATCAAATCATCGAATCAAAAAAAAAAATAATTGACTCACTAAGGAATTCCGAGATTGCTATACGTACGAAATTATGTATAAGAGTATTTCACAAGCAATCTCTAAATTATAAATTTTCTCTGGATCATTCTTGAATTCCCATCACCTTCTTCACGGATTTCCGTAAACGAATTCGGAATTTCGTAAAGCAAAAGCGAGTTTCCGCAAACAAATTCGGATTCCGTAAAGTAAAGTAGGAATTTCGTAAATCCAACTTTGCAATCAGCAAAATACCGTCGCTATTAGAAAAATTCTCGTAAATATATTTGCCGAATTTTGACTTTGTTCTACTGAATTTCGGAAAAGCCGGAAAGAAAATATACGGGAATACAAACTAAAAATTCCAAGTTTATCCTCACAATTCCATAAAATATTATTTTGGAAAATAGCTTCGGAATTCCAAGATAGATTTGGAAAATTTTCAGGCTATTTTATTTTACAGAATTCCATAAAAAACTTCGAGTATAGTTAACGCTGGGGATAAGTAAATAAAATTGACAGAAAATTGTTAAATCAATAAAATTAATTGATTCAATAGGGAATTCCGAGATTGATATACCTACGGAATTCTGCAAGAAAAGTCTGAATATTCCACAAGCAATATCTAAATTACAAATGGTCTTTACAGCATCCTTGAATTCTTACCTTTTTCACGGATTTCCGTAAAGAAATTGGGAATTTCGTAAAACATAATCGAATTTTCGCAAACAAATTTGAGTTCCGTAAAGTAAAGTGGGAATTCCGTAAATCCAACTTTGCACTCAGCAAAATACCGTCGCTATTAGAAATATTTGCCGAATTTCGACTTTGTTCTACCAAGATTTCTTTACGGAATTCTGAGTTTGCCTTAGGGAAAAGCCGGAAAGCAAGTTTGTCCTTGAAATTCCATAAAATGAAATTTTGGAAAATAGCGTCGGAATTCCGAAGTATATTTATAGAATTTCCAGGCTGTTTTACTTTACAGAATTCCATAAAAAATTTAGAGAAAATCGTTAAATCAATAAAATTAATTGATTTAGTGCGGAATTCCGAAATTACTATACATACAGAATTCCGTAAGAAATTCCATAATCAATCTCTAAATTACAAATTTTCTCGACAGCATCCTTGAATTCTAACTTCTTCACGGATTTCCCTAAAGGAACTGGGAATTTCGTAAAACATAATCGAATTTCCGCAAACAAATTTGAATTCCGTAAAGCAAAGTGGGAAATTTCACAAATCGAACTTTGCAACCATATATTTATGGAATTTCGAGATTGTTTTATAAAAGACCGAGATTTCTTTGCGAAATTCCCAGCTTAGGTTACGGAAAAGCCGGAAAGTAATTATACCTCAATATAAACTAAAAATTCCAAGTTTCTCCTTGCAATTCCATAAAATAAAATTTTGGAAAATAACGTGGAAATTCCGAAGTAAATTTATGGAATTTCCAGGCTGTTTAACTTTACAGAATTCCATAAAAAAGTTCGAGTAGTCAATGTTGTGGATAAATAAATAAAACTGATAGGATATTGTTAAATCAATAAAACTAATTGATTCACTAGGGAATTTCGAGATTGTTTTACCTACGAAATTCTGTAAAAAAAGTCTGAATATTCCACAAGCAATCACTAAATTACAAGTTTTCTCTGCAGCATCCTTCTTCACTAATTTCCGTAGACGAACTCGGAATTTTCTAAAGCAAACAAATTGGAATTTCGTAAAGAAAAGTGGTCGCTATTAAAAATTGCAGAATTTCCGGATTGTTTTACAAAAGTCCGAGATTTCTTAATGGAATTCCGATTTTGCGTTATGGAAAAGCCGGAAAGTAAATATAGCACAATGCAAACTAAAAATTCCAAGTTTCTTCTCGCAATTCCATAAAATACATTTTTTGAAAATTGTGTCGGAATTCCCAGACAGATTTATACGATTTCCAGCTCCGAGTTTTCCATGCGGAATGGTAAAAAAAGTCAGAATTAAAATGTTCCAAATTTTGTTTATGGAATCCCGTAAGAAAATTCGTAATTTACGTATCTGGCTGAAATTCCTAAATTTACACCTTCTTTAGAAAACCAAAATTTCCGCAAATCCCGTCGCAATTCAGTTTCTGCAAACAAATTCAGAATTCCATAAATATCATTGCTATTAAAACAAACTCAGTTCTTGTAAATAGACCTGGAATTCCGAGTTTACGGAATTACGAATTTGTTTTAATAAAAATCGAGATTTTTTTACGCAATTCCAAGTTTGCGATACGAAATTTCGCAAGGAAAGCCGAAAGGCAAACATACCCTTATGCAAATTCAAAATTTCAAGTTTGTTCTCGCAATTCCATAAAACAAAGTTAAATTTTGTAAAATAGCCTCGGAATTCTGAAACTGATTTGCAGAATTCCAAGGTTGTTTGGCGAAAGCCTGACTTTTCTGTATGGAATGATATAAAAAGTCGGAATTTAGATATTTCAAATTTTCTTTATGGAATTCTATAAGAAGATTTGAAATTTAAGTATCCCTTTGAGAAACTCGGAATTTGAAGATTTCCCTGCGAAATTCCTGAATTTTCACCATCATCATAAACATAAAGAGACTTGGAATTCCGGGTTTGCGGAATTTCGAGTGTGTTTTACTGGGGTTCAAGATTCTTTTACGGAATTCCGAGTTTGCGTTACGGAATTTTGCAATAAAGGTCGGAAAGTAAACATACCGCAATGTAAATTTAAAATTTCACGTTTCTTCTTTCAATTCCATAAAATAGACTTAAAATTTTGTAAAATAGCTTTGAAGTTTCAAAATTGATTTACAGAATTTCAAGGTTGTTTTGCGGAAGCCGGAGTTTTCTGTGTGGAATGATATGAAAAGTCAAAATTTAAATATTTCAATTTTTTTTTATGTAAGCCTGTAAGAAAATTTGAAATTTAAGTAGTCCGCTGAAAAATTCGATATTTCAAGTTTTCTCTGCGAAATTCTTAAATTTCTTCTTTAGAAAACCCAAATTTCCTTAAATACAGTCGCAATTTAGTTTTCGCAAACAAATTCGGAATTCCGTAAATTGAACTTGGCAAGCATAAAATATAGTTTCTCTGTAAAATTCTTAAATTTCCACTAACCCAAACTAGAATTTTGACCAAGAAATTCGAAATTCGAAGTTCCGTGTGAATACCGTCAAAATTCAGTTTCCGCAAATAAAATCGAAATTTCGTAAAGTAAAGTGGGAATTCCGCAATACCAACTAAGCAATCCGTAAAATACCGTTGCTATTAAAAGAAATTCAAAATTTTTGTAAACAGGCTTGTAATTTCGGTTTTGCGAAATTTTGAGTTTGCTTTACTGCTTACCGAGTTTGCCTTACGAAATTTCGCACGAAAAGCCAGAAAGTAAATATACCGCAATGCAAATTTAATATTCCAAGTCTTTTCTCGCCGTTTCATAAAATTTTGTAAAATAGCCTTGAAGTTCCGAAATTGATTTGTAGAATTCCAAGGTTGTTTTTCGGAAGCTCGAGTTTTCTGTATGGAATGATATATGAAAAGTCAAAATTCATATATTTCAAATTTTGTTTATGGAATCCTGTAAGAAAACTCGGAATTTAAGCATTCCGCTCAGAATATCAAGATTTTTCCGCGAATTTCTTAAATTTTCACCAGCTTTAGGAACCCCAATTTTTACGAAGAAATTGAAAACTCCGTAAAGTAGGAATTCCCTATATTGCACTTGGCATTCCGCAAAATACCGTCGCAATTCGGGCAAAATTAATTCGAAATCTCCTAAAAAAGACTCGGAATTCCGAGTTTGATTTGTCACGCAGAACTTTTTAGTTTTACGAAGTTATTTTATGTAATTGCGTAAGAGACGCAGGACGCAGGACGTCGTACTTTGCAACGCAAACTGAAAATATAAAGCTTACTTCATTTAATAATTAATTATTGAATTTCTTCTTTAAGTGCGGAATTCCGTAAAAAAGTTTCAAATTTAGAAAAAAAACTCGAAATATCTCAAAACTAACATTCTTCCAAATTTCGAGTGTAAATTCCGTCCACATTTTTACGGAATTCAAATTTGAATATTCCTTAGGCAAACGCGCAATTCTCAACTTCCTTGCGTAATTCTAAGTACGTGATTGTATTTGGAGTTCTATACAAAATCTCAAATTTCGGCAAAAGAAACTTGGAATTTAACAAATTGAATTCCGCAAGGTAAATTCGCAAAATCGTAAAATAAATTTGAAATTGTAAACAACAAGCCCGGAATCCGATTTTCTTATGGAATTCCGAGTTAATCCGTAAATAATCTCGACACTTTATAAAATAGATTCGCAATGCGATATTTGATTTGGTTATCCTTGGGATTCAGAGTTTTCTTTGTGACCGTTATTTCGATTTCGCTATACGAAATTCAGACAAACTCGAAATACAAAGTTTTATTTGCGAAATTTTGTAAATTCCCTCATTTTTTTATAAAATCTCGTGATCAAACGTAGAGTTCTGTGAAGTTTAATCAGAATCCTGTAAATCGAATTTAGAGCTCCACAAAATAATCAGGCAATTCCGAAATAAAAACTCGGAATTTCGTAAAATTAGCTGGGAAATTTGCAATTTCTATACTTAGTGGCTTCTCTACGATTTCGAGTTCAGCTGAAATTAGGTCTATGTTATGGCATGCAAAATATGTTGTTAATGGTGGTTTTCAAAATATTTCAATGATCCGTTGCATTATCACAACCCTGATAACTGTCAATAAGTTATTTCAATCAATGTTATACGATAGTACCAAACCGTTTTTATCTATCGCGGCCGGTAGTAAAGATAACGACAAGATAAAATGCAGCCTTTTGAGATTCTCAAATGCAGGAATGCATTGGTAAATGCGCGATAAATTTCGCGCCATTTTGCATGAAAAGAATAATAAACGCCCGATGTTTATAGTTTCTTCGCAGCAAAAACAAACAAACACCTTACCCAGTGAGCTGAAAAATAGAATCCCCTTACTCCATCTGGCAAGTCACTATATCGTATGTCACCTTGTATACAGTTTGGGTGGTCCTGGTAATACGTTCCACCGGCTTGCAGCACAACGTCTTTTAACACCTAAAAATCATGCAAAAGATATTTAATAAATTATGGTAAATATGTATCGTAAAATCAGTTCGTTTGTATGTTCTATATAATTCGTTTTTTTTGAAGGAAGGTAAAGAAAATTCCATATCGACATATCGATTTTTAATTTTTTTTTGAAATATGTAAATAACTGGAAATCTGGACTGACTAGAGTAAAACTTTCAAATTTGTTTATGTTTAAGGAAGGTTGAGAAAATTCAATATTGGCACCTCGATTTTTATAATTTTTGGGAAACATGACTATACTGCGAGAAAATTATGAAACCTACTTTCGCTTGTTATATATAAATGGGTATATTTCATATTTGGTATACCAAATGAGTGGACCCAGAGGCACTTTCCACTGCGATCATCGGTCTGTTGTGGCTCTCAACGGTGGTGTCCACTAGTCCAAAAGCACGATTCTCTTCAGGAAATCGATTGACTTCCTGCGGTGGATAGTTTTTGAGATCATAAGTATTATTTGAGAATTTGCAAACAGCGTTTGTCAGATTCTTTCCGTTGCTGGACAGGATCATAAAACGTCGTGTTCTATTGTTTCTTCATCCTCCAAGCACAAGCGTCATTTTGGAGTAGTTATCTAGTTCTCACTCCTGATGGTAGGTTCACTGCCATCTGAGAAGCTGAGGCTTTTGCAATCACCTACGGCCTGACTCAACTTGTGGACAAGCCAACACGGATACCGGACATTGGAAACCATCAGGCTTACCTACTGGTTTTGTTCCTAACAACATCCCCAAACTCTTATAGGATAAACATTACATCACCACTGGGTAACACGACATCAGCTGTCTCTCCCTAAAACTGAAAGCACGGAATTAATCCAAAAGGAAGTTTATATGGATAATTTACGAGCTAAATGAGTACGCCAACGCACGTATATCTGAAGAAACATATCTCCAGCCCATTCTATTTATTACATTGCCATTAAGTTAAATTTGAGTGTATTATTGTTCAAAAACGCGACATCAGCTGTCTCTCCCTCAAACTGAAAGCACAGAATGAATCCAAATGGAAGTTTATATGGATAATTTACGAGCTAAATGGGTACTGCTAACGCACGTTTAGTTGAAGAAACATGTCTCCAACCCATTGTATTTATTAGATTGCGATTAAGTGAAATTTGAGTGTATTATTGTTTAAAAACACGACACCAGCTGTCTCTCCCTCAAACTGAAAGCACGGAATGAATCCAAAAGGAAGCTTATATGGATAATTTACGAGCTAAATGGGTACTCCTAACGCACGTATATCTGAAGAAACATATCTCCAACCACCCATGTTATTTATTAGTTTATGATTAAGTGAAATTTGAGTGTATTATTGTTCAAAAACGTGACATCAGCTGTCTCTCCCTCAAACTGAAAGCACGGAATGAGTCAAAAATGAAGTTTATATGGATGATTTACGAGCTAAATGGGTACTGCTAACGCACGTATATCAAGAAGAAACATATCTTCAACCCATTCTATTTATTAGATTGCGGTTAAGTGAAATTTGAGTGTATTATTGTTCAAAAATACGACATCAGCTGTCTCTCCCTCAAACTGGAGACACGGAATGAATCTAAAGGGCAGTTTATATGGATAAATTACGAGCTAAGTGGGTACTGCTAACGCACGTATAGCTGTAGAAACATATCTCCAACCCATTCTATTTATTAGATTGCGATTAAGTG
>MU187404.1:4476-28192 GCA_016904865.1 Pissodes strobi | reverse complement strand
TATTAGATTGCGATTAAGTGAAATTTGAGTGTATTATTGTTCAAAAAAGCGACATCAGCTGTCTCTCCCTCAAACTGAAAGCACGGAATAAATCCAAAAGGAAGTTTATATAGATAATGTACGAGCTAAATGGTACTCCTAACGCAGGTATATCTGAAGAAACATATTTCCAACCCATTCTATTTATTAGATTGCGATTAAGTGAAATTTGAGTGTATTATTGTTCAAAAACACGACATCAGCTGTCTCTCCCTCAAACTGGAGACACGGAATGAATCTAAAGGGCAGTTTATATGGATAATTTACGAGCTAAATGGGTACTGCTAAGGCACGTATATCTGAAGGAACAGATCTCCAACCCATTCTATTTATTAGATTGCGATTAAGTGAAATTTGAGTGTATTATTGTTCAAAAACACGACATCAGCTGTCTCTCCCTCAAACTGGAGACACGGAATGAATCTAAAGGGCAGTTTATATTTAATAATTATAATTTACGAGCTAAATAGGTACTGCTAATGCACGTACATACAGGTCGCTATCGATGGTGTCTCGTCTGAGGCATTTGCCATCAATGCTGGTGTTCTGCAGGGTTCGGTTTTGTTTTCAACTTTGTTCCTGCTGCACATAAATGACCTACTAAAGCTTACTGAAAACCACATTTACAGCTATGCAGACGATAGCAGTCTTGTATCACCCTTTTCTTCTGACAAACCATTATCATCGGCCACTCTGGGACAACTAAGAAGACAACAGACCCAGCAGCAGACTGACTCAATCAATCGAGACTTAAACACAATTCTTGAATGGGGATCCAACAATCTTGTAACCTTCAATGCCAAAAAGACATAGACTGCTGTGTTCTCCCGGAGAAAAACTAAGAGAAAAGGAAAAAGGTGAAAATCCTTTCTTCATCCCTCCAATCTTTCGCTTCTTGGAATAACTGCAAGCATTAACTTTTCATGGGATGAGCATGTCCGAGGTCTCGCCAAGTGTGCCTCTCAAAAACTGGGTGTACTTTTCCGTGCCAAAAAGTACTGCAGCTCCCATCAGCTGCTTACACTCTATAAAGCACAAATCAGACCTACTTTTGAGTGTTGCTCTTACATTTGGAGTTCTGCTCCCAAGCATAATCTAGCGCTCTTAGACTCCATTCAGAACCGAGCTGTTAGACTTATTGACGACGAAACACTGACTCGTTTCCTTCACACCTTGGAACATAGGCGGATGGTGGGTGATCTCTCCCTTTATTACCGATATTATCACGGAAGGTGTTCGACTGAACTGACGACTCTGATTCCCTCCAGCGCCAGCTTTGTTCGTTCCACACGACGAGCCAGAAGCTCTCATCCATATGCTCTTCAACAGAGCACACCCAGAACCATCCTCTACCAAAATTCTTTCTTCTGGCGTGTGACAAGCATCTGGAACTCCTTACCAACCGAATTGTTCCCTGTCGGCTACTATCTAAACATCTTTAAGAAAAGAGTCCATGGGTATCTTTCCTCCTCGCCGTTTCCTACTTGCAGCACCCTTTAGGGTATTATTGGCAACGCCTTTGCAAGTGGACTGGAAAAAAAATCTTTCAGTGTGCTGGAACTAACTGGTAATTTTTTCCGTTCGTCTACAAATTGTTGGTGTGTCCACTTGGAGAGGGCATCTTTAGCTGTGTAGTAAGCTATGTACCCAGTACTGGTTCTGGTTCTGGTTCTATGAAGGCTGTTGCTGCTACTCGCCTTGCAAAAAAAAATTGATGCCAGCTCTGCGGAATTTTCCGTTGTCGTACGGAAATAGCAACTAATCAAATAATGATTGAGGTAATTACTGACAAGGAATAATTGGTAATGAGTAATGACTAATGCGATGAAAAATTTGGGGAACGATAATAATAATTAACCCAAAAACTCTAATCGCTAAGTCTAAACACTTCGTTTAACTTTTACTTACTTCATCAACTGGCCTTGGTCTCCATGGAAAATTCGTACCATTCGGATCTTCCACTAGCCGTTCTTGTGCCGATACGCTCACCGTTGACCCATCCTTGTCTAGCAGTACTAGTGTCGGTACCCCGGATTTTATTCTGTACCTTCTACTCAGCCTTGTCTGAAAAAAAAACTCGTAAAGTTAAAGTTTTCTTATTGCCTATGTTTACAAAGCTACAACTTGTAGGATTGTCAAGATTATTGAGTGGAACACAATATCTAAATCAGGGGCGACAGGAAACATAAACATTTTCTGAGAAATCGTTATCAATAAAATAATTAGTCTATATAATCATATATCCCTATCGCCTCACTTAATCTATAAGTTATTCATTCGGGATTGCCCTCGTAACTCGTAACGTATCATCTAAACACGGATCGTTACGAGGAATGAACTTTTAGGTTACGTGGGACGATAAGAATATGATTATATAGACAAATAAATTACTTTTTACGTATTTTATAGTAACTAATTATTATTTTAACTATAAAATACGTAATTTGCTTGTCTATATAATCATATATTCGTATCGCCCCTCGTAGCCTATAAGTTCATTCCGAATCGCCCTCGTAACGGCAGATATATACCGGGTGTCCGTGTTTAAATTGATAATAAAATTACAGGGGGTTACATTTACAGTTATTTCATACCTAACACCCAGAGCAGCACACACGTTTAAAAAAAACACCTGACAATGGATGTCCCATTGGGTATTTTTGAGTCACCCAGTGGGCGCCAACCCTGTCAAAGAATCAAACAACTGAATTCCATGACAGTAAGAAACAACCAAACGTCATATAATAAGTAGGATGAGGCAAAAATATTAAATAATTGAAATAACTCGTGAACAAAAAAAACAGATTCAATTTAAATTTAATGCTAGTTGATATGGCATCGTTGCCGGTTTTTTATTTTCTCGCAAACTCAAAGAAAATGTTAAATGTACTCTTCGGATAATTTTTTTTTTAATTTCAACGATGACATAACTCTAAAACAACGTTTCACGAACAGAAAAACTTTCAAGTTCAAGTTTTTTGTAACAATTCCAATGCACTTTATGGCCCTCCCGTTCTCCCGATTTAATTCCGATGGAACTTTTTTTAGCAGGGTTTCTCGATACGTATGTATATCATGATCATTTGCCAATTTGTGCCCGTCAGTTTTTTCAGTTTTTCCATTCCTGTAACGTTAGGGTCACC
Source organism: Pissodes strobi (assembly GCA_016904865.1). Classification (NCBI taxonomy): domain Eukaryota; kingdom Metazoa; phylum Arthropoda; class Insecta; order Coleoptera; family Curculionidae; genus Pissodes; species Pissodes strobi. Next base: position 25,010 of record MU187404.1, on the reverse strand, counting down.
AATCGTTGCAGTAAAAAAGTTGTCTTAATCTAAGGAAATATACAAGATATGACAAAAAAAGAAAAAAGAGCGACAACGCTAGTACTACTAAAAGATATGCAATGATCAATAACCAAGCTATTGCCTGATCCACGAGTTATTTCAATTATTTCCTCAGTTTTTTTAACTCGTCCTGTATAATTCCTTTGAAGTCTGCCTTTTGCTGTTTACTTAACGAACTTCTCGTTTTCGTCCAAAGGTATGTATGTTTATTATAGCAAACACAACCTTGTTGAACCATCGAGTAGTAAAATGGGACCATATTATTGGTAATACATTTTTTCAGGCTTTAAAGCCACATTTACTAGTTAAAAACGTCGTTTTTGACAACAGGGCATTATAAGAGAAGTGAGATCAAATTTTTCTTTTTATTCCTTCATAAATGTACTATTAAAATCACTAAAAGTGATAATAATAATTATGTAGCACCTTTTAGGCACACCAAGTTTCGGCAAAATAGCTTCGGAGATTTTCGAAGCTTGATAAAAAAAGCTTTTTTTTTTAAAACTTGTGACACCCTGTAATTCAAAATCGCAGCGTTTCAAGACATACAACATACGAACTTAAAAATCGGCACGCACTTAGGGACCTCAAGTAATCCTAAATTATATAATACCTATACAAGTGAACGAATATTTCAAGTAAAAAAAAAAACATAAATTTGTCCATTTCAGTTCATAAAGATCTGAAAAAAAACAAATTTAGTTTAATTAAAAGAAGCCTAGATATCATTAAAATAATCATAACTTCCAACTTTGCCTAAGGCTTTAAACCACGCGTCACATCCCACTGCGTGACCAGCAGTTTTGGGGTGCCAAACCACTGCCGAGAGTGTCGTGATATAACTAACGTTAGAATAGGTTTTTCATATTTGAGAATATACAAGTCAATTTGAAGCATCGAATTCTATGTTTTTTGGTAAAAAATAAAGTCAATATTACAAAATTAATCAAAAAGTAGGTTTGCACCTATTCTAAACGCCTCGGTATGAACAGCTAAGGAGATACGACCTTACTTACTTCATAAAGAGGTGCATAGAATAGGTGTAAACCTACTTTTTGTTTCGTTTATATCACGGCACTCTACGCAGTGGTTCGGCAGTCCAAAACTGCTGGTCATGCAGTGGAATGTAAGGCGTGGATTTAAGCCTTAGACAAAGTTAGAGCTTTATTTAAGATACCTTTATGATGTTTATTATAGGTATAACAAAGAAGCTACAGATTAGGAACTCTTGAGGCACTAACTGAAATAAAACAAAACACACCTAACTTAATAATAATAATAATAATAATAATAATAATAATAATAATAATAATAACAATATTAATAATAAATATGTTTTTTCTTGTGACTTGTCAATCAATCGCTTGCTAATGAACGATGAAAACTGAATAAAATAATTGTAGTCCTCGGTGTTTTCCATCTCGATGGTCTCACACTTCAGACCGCCAGATGATACAAAAACTAAACATTCTTTAATTACCGCGAAGAGATAAACAATCCGCATAGTTTTGAATTTCAAATAAGGTCATGCCGCCGGTAAAAAACCGGACGGAGAGCTAAATCAAGAACGGTTAGTGTGTGAGGTGGGATGAAAGGTTTATCCAACATCAGAAACGAATAAAAATTCCCTTGTATAATGCATTATAATCAATCAAGTTGTGAATTGTTTGTTTTCTATGTTTTGTTATTTTAGTTTTTTTTATGTTTTTTATTTTAAATTTTATTTTAGAGAGTTAATATTAGACATTAGTGCCTTGTTGTTCTCTAATGGTTAATTCAGGCTTTGTCAACTAAAATGTAAATTTCGTGTTATTTCAATCGAGAAAATATTTAGAAATCGGATCAGGCCTGAGGATGACTAAATAACTAATCGAAACTTTGGCCGGGTCAAGAAAGTTATTTTTCTTCTGCTCTTCCTACGCAACGATATAGAGAATATGTCACGAAACTTACCGTATGCTTAGCTATTATATACCGTCTCGCATTATTTCAATCCTTAAGATTTGTCATGAAAACGCTAAAGCCCTATTTCGAAATATAAAGGACTGTTTTGTGGAAAACTTTTGCCACGATGAATTTTTCACATGTAATTTTCTTTTGAAGAAAGCTATTATTGCCTGATGGCTTTTGGCCTTTTGCCATTCTCATGGAAGGACGTAAGGGATTATTAGGGAAGTGTTGCAACGTAGCATTTTTTTCTGAATATGTATACAACTTCGAGTTAGTAACCTTTCGACTGATGACTCAAAATTCAGCTATACTCTACTGATAAGTCGAAAGTCAACAAAACTTTAACTTATAATTCGAAATGTAATAAAACTTAAAGTTTTGTTAAGTTTCAACCAGTGGCAGTTCCTAGTTCCTCCTAATTCCTTTAGGGAAGACAGACAAAAATATTTTAGAAATCTTGCATAATTGGGAAGCTTTATCAGATTTTTATATGAAATCGAGAAATAAACAACATTTACGTGATAATTAAAATTAAAGTGTCTAGAGCCACTAGAGGCAAAGGAATCTGTCCACGTGCCACCCAGTGGCGGATTTGCAGTCTCGGCCGCCCTAGGCCCCAAGCTATCAGCCGCCCCTTACTTTACTGACCTAGGTACGTAATATACTATTTTGACACGATTGGGGCCGCCCCTAAATCTGGCCGCCCTAGGCCCGGGCCTACCGGCTGATTGTAATAAAAGATCGTAGAACTGTTTTTGCATCAAGCATTCAAAGATTCGTGTCTGATTAAAAAACTGTCCAAAATGGTCTATCGGAGGCTTGCCTCCGCGATTAGTTTGGGTTAGTTTGTGTGCATCTCATAAAGTGAGATAAGGAAAAGGTGTTAGCAAGATAGCGCTGAAACGTCAATAGAGTAAAGATAACGTTCATAGAAAACAACAAATAGGTCCCGAGGACAATACCGAACTTATTAGCGCCAGATTCGAATTTCGAAGATGCAATAAGTTAAAAGATCGTGACTAAAAAACACACCAAATTCTCTGAAAATATTGGTATATGGGAAGCTTGCCTCCGCGGGTAGTTTAGGTTAGTTTGTGCACTATAACGGGAGGACGAAAGCAAGGTAGCGATAGTACTAAATCAGACGGTGCAATAAAAACAACGTTCGATGAAAACAACCAATAGAGCTCGAGGACAATACCGAACTGCCTACGTGCCTTATGTTTGACTGTAAATATTAGCGCCAGGTCAAAAATTTCAACTCTTCATTAGGTCAAAACATTGTGACTAAAAACATGCCAAGTTGCGGGAAAATATTGGTTATCGGAGCCTCGGTTAGGTTGGATTGTTGGGTACGAAAGCAAGACAGGGATAGTACTAAACCAGACTGTGCAATAAAGACAACGTTTGTTGAAAACAACCAATAGATCTCGAGGGCAATATCCAACGGCCTACGTGCCTCACGTTTCAATGTAGATATTAGCGCCGGATTCAAATTTTGACACTTCACTATGTTAAAAGACTGTGATTAAAAAACATGCCAAATTACCTGAACAGATCTGAGGCTTGCCTCCGCGGCTCGTTTGGATTATTTTGTATGCTACAACGAGAAGGCGAAGACAAGGTAGCGATATCACTGAACATGTGAGTTCAATAAATGCAACCATTGTTGAAACTATTAATGCCTTGCGTGAGCTTTGAAGTGGAGAATGGATATTTATAGACAGTTAAGTCTAAGCAAGAGAGAAACATGTTGTAATAATACGTATTTGGGATAATAATTTTGTAGAACATGTATTCGCAAAATAAGTTTTTCGTTTTTCATACAATAGGTATAGCTATGGAGGCACTGCCTCCCCTGCCTCTGCTGCCATATAAGTTTGCTAAATTTCGACGTACATACAACTTGAAGTTTGCTTAAAAATCAACTAACTCACTCTGCATATTTACAACGAAGATGTTTTGAAAAATGCTTATAGTATGGAAGTTGGAGGTTATGTTATTGTTGTTTGTTGTTCTATGTGCTTTCGATTTATAAAGTATTTTTCAAAAAGTAGTCAAAGATAATTTGTATGAAAGTTTCCAATTGAGTATTGAGATTGCCTGGATTGTGTGGAACTGGTGGGAACCGGATTTTTTTTGTTGGTGTAGAGTGAAAATAGTGGCAGCAAAACTCTAACCTAACATGCCGAATAAAGTTTTCTACAAGTGTAATTCAAATTGTATTTTCAAGGAGGACAAAACTAGCTCTAGTCCTTTTGGTTATCCCTGTGATGTATGTTTAAGGCTAATCTGTCAGGAATACAACAAAACCCAGACACAGGAGATCAGAGTGATACCGAGTCAAACTCGAACACTTGTTCACATGTGTCCTGAATGCCTTGCAGACTTCAGGCAGTTTCCAAAGATAGTGAAATTGGTAGACTCGTTGAAGACTGAGGTTTCTAGACTAAAATCTAAATTCGCGAGTCTCGAGGCATCGGTTGGATCTAAGCTGGAGGATCATGGAGATGGGATAAATGTGGAAGCCATCGAGGGTGAAGTAAAACAACTGAAGTCCAGGGTCACTGATAACAGTGATAATATCTCCAAAGTGTTTTCTCAGGTGTCAGCGCAGCAACGGGACATACTTTTTGCAATCAAGAACCATCTAAATGATCAATCGGAAAATATTGCTATCAAGCTGGATTCAGTGGTAAATTCCATAAAGGATACCAATTCTGAACTGGTGAGGTTCCTGATTCACAGTAATACTGTCCAATTACAGAATCAGGATAGGATAATGACACAGCCTGAACCGAAAGCAACAGGTAGTAAAGTCACAAGTCTGGAATTGTTTGCTTCCAAGACTGATGGATTGATCGTATTTGTACTGGCCCTGAACTCCCGGGAATAAAGGTTGCAAACAAGAACATTGGAGGAAGAATAGCTAAGCTTTCTTGGATATATATTGCTAACTTAGATATCTCTACTAGTCCTAATGACATTCTAAAGGTACTGGATCCTAAATTTGCAGATGTGTACCAGTGCCACAAACTACCCTCAAGGTTTAGAGACCCAAAGAGTGCCGCCTTCAAATTGAGCATTCCCGACGAGCTGGAGGCTCAGTACTTGTCTAAAGACTTTTGGTCCGATGGATGTTTTGTAAACCGTTATGTGGTGAAGAGTGGAAGCCTCATCGAGACCCAAAAAAATGTCTGAAAGTACAAACCAGCCGACACATGAAATAAATAAATTAAATGGTCTTGGGACAGTACCCCGGTCAGATGTCTCTGCTAGCTCTCTTGCCGTGGTTGAACTTCGAGTTGTAAATTTGAATGCTAGAAGCCTGCGTCTTAAATCCTCTGAGTTGGAACTATTTTTACATGCACAGAACTACCCAGAAGTAGTCCGTGTAACTGAAACCTGGCTACCAGACAATGAACTGAGTTGCTTTAGACTATTATCAGGCTGCTTTCTACTGTAGGAATGTGACACGTGCTGGAGATACTGCAATTTTTGTACATGAAAATCATCCTAAATTTCGTATTTTGAAACCTAATGATATTCCAACATCAGATGAAAATGTTGAGGCTGCAGCGGCCATGGTTAACATTTCTAACTCTCTTAGTGTAATTTTTTGTTCTCTATGTCATTCTCCTGGAGCAAACTATAATGTTTTTGTGAATCTCTTGAAAAACTGTTAGTCCTTTTGACTTATCGTAGTAGTTATAGAGGAAAAGTGCCATATATGGAATACGCTCCTTATATGGAATACCCTAAAATTGAACAACCCAAGTGTGGCAATACCGCCACAACGTCGCCAATACATTGATACGGCTAGATGCGACTGCTCTCAGGCGTTTATAAATCGTTGAGCGTAGGTGTTGTCATTTTTCAGTCCGATTTGTGTTTACGCGACATCGTAAATTATTTAAGGTATGTATTCAAAATTTCAATACACCTAGTTAGAATAAACTCAGAAATACCTGATTGTGTGTTGCATGGTTATATAACTTAAGTTTACGTCTCTGATATTGCAATGTAAGTTTTATTTGTTGTAAACGCGTGAATTTGGTCAAAGAAAATAAAGATGGTAGGGTATCTTATATGGAATAGCAAGCTGTTCCTATTTTAGAATATTCCATATAAGTACACTTTTTTATTTTAGAATTTTATGAAAGAAACTGCAAAAGCATTCTGTTAAAGTAATCAAAAAATGTCATAAAATGTATACTGTTTCATTTTTAATCGCATTATTTGCCTACCTATATCCGCATTACCCTATTCCATATTAGGATCATAGCATATACCATATTAGGTACATATTCTACATTAGGAATAAAATTCCCCCTTTTCATAGATTATTCTTTAAGCACACCATTATACAAAATTTCTCGTGTCTAACATTAAAACCTTATAAATAAAATACTAAAATATATTTCTGAAAAAAACCAAAAGCTTCCGTTAAAAAACAAAAAAATTACGAAGCAAAAACAAAATGGTATTCCATATTTGGCACTTCTCCTCTATATGTGTTAGTGGTGATTTTAATTATAATTTTATGTGTACTGGTAGTGAAATAGTTTCAAATATTGTTAATATTTTCCGCTCTCATGGTCTTGTAACTTTTTCCTCTGAACCATCAAGAATATGTGGCTCATCCTGCACTCAAATCGATAAGATGTTCACAAACCTTTATGTTACTAAAACTTCAACAGTTGACATAGCATTTTCAGACCATAATGCCCAAATATCGTCCTTTAACTGTGGAGAGTTTTGTCGACCCGAATCTCCCTCTCTAGAAAGACACTTTAATTCAGAAGAATTTAATTACTTCACTTTCCTGCTCTCTAAAGAACAATGGCATTCTCTTCATTCTTCTCGTGTTTCGGTGGTTTGTTCTTTCAGTGTTTTCCCCTTGTTAAGAGTAAAAATTACTCATCTAAAAAGCGAAATTCATGGATAACTCCCGAGGTCATTAATGAAGGAATAGAACTTAGAGCCCTGTGTAGGGATGCTAAATCTTCTAATTCCTTCTTTATGGAGTTAGTCAACAGACTTGTGGCTTCCACTAATCTAAAGCCTTCACACCACTTATATGATCCTAATTGCCATTCCTTGTACCTCGATCCAGTTACTGAACAGGAGGTCCTTGAAATTGTTAAATCTGCTTTAAAAAAATCATCTTGTGGTGCTGATGAGATCCCTTGCAACTTAATTGGCAAGTGTATAGACAATATATTGTCTCCTTTAACATATCTCATAAACATCTCATTTGAACTTGGCTACTTTCCACGGGAATTAAGGCATGCTGTGGTGGTTCCCATTCATAAAAAGGACAGTATGTTGGCCGTGGAAAACTACAGGCCCATTGCCCTTCTATCAGTATTCTCAAAAATCTGGCCTGGATTGATCTCATTTTTGAACACATTCAATATACTCAATTCCCATCAGTTTGGATTCAGGTAGGGTCTTTCAACGATTGATGCCATACTATTCTCCAAAACTTCAACAATAAGCTGAAGACCATTGAAATCTTTTTCGATTTCGCAAAGGCCTTTAACACCATAAATCGAGCCATACTGTTATCTAAGTTGAAGCGATATGATGTCAGGGGTCCTACGTTGGAGTGAGTGCGGGGTATCTGACTCATAAGACTCAGGCTGTCACATTGGCGGATGCTACTGGTGTGTCTGTGTCTGATTGGGTGGACATTAAGACTAGTGTGCCCCAAGGAAGTGTGCTGGGTTCGGTCCTTTTCCTTTTTTGTATAAATGACCCTCCCTTGCTGGCTCAAAATAGTTATGTTACTTTGTTTGCTGATGATACATCAGTAGTGGTGGCTGGTGAGAGCTATGAAAATCTGCGCATCAAGGCTACTCAGTGTACATGAGATTTCTACCTGGTGTGAACTAAATGGGCCCCTTTTAAACAGCTCTAAGACGAACCTAATCCACTTCACACCTCTCAGAGCCATTCGAGACAGAAGTTTGCTGGTTAGGAACAAATCCTCAATTCTTGTACAGCAAGATTGTGTAAAGTTCCTGGGCCTCACGTTGGACCAGCACCTATCTTGGTGTGGGATAATGTATGTAACAAATTAGCCACAAAAAAGTATGCTGTTTTACAACTAAGAAATAATGTTCACATTAATACCTTGAAAACTTTTTACTATGCAACCATCAACTCAATTATGGCTTATGGTTTACTGACCTGGGGAAATTCTAGTCACATTGAGAGAGTGCTTCTAGCTCAGAAGAGAATAATAAGAAGTATGTTCCATCTTTCACTCCGACAATCTTGCCGTGAGACATTTAAAGCAAACAAAATCCCCACAGTCATCAACCTTTATATTTTGCACTGTGCCTGCTACATTTTCTCTTACCAATACCTGCATACTAAGGTTGAGGACATAAACCCCTACAATACTAGAAATGCTGACCAGTTGTTTGTTCCAACTGCTCCCGTGTCTCAAGTACAGAATGGGCCTGAAATAACTTGTTTGAGAATATTTAATCATCTACTTACCTCTGTTAAAACGTCATCGTCTCAGCATATTTTTAAGAAGAGGGTCAAGACCATATTAGCGGAAAACCCATTCTATAGATTGGGTGAATTTTTCGTATATACTTTTTGAACTTTTTATAGCTTAGATCATTATTTTATTATGTATAACTTTTAAATGTTTTGACTATTAGATTTTTTTTGTGACAATTTCTATGCATGTAATGATGCCAATTAAGGAAATAATAAATAAATAAATAAATAAATAAATATGGCCTTTTTTGCCGAGAATACTCACTCCCGCAGTCACCCCCATTGAAATTTTAAATTATTTTGGACTTACCCTATATATGTCACCATCAAGGATACATTAAGCCTTCTTACCTTTATTTTAATCACTGTGTGTAAAAGGATTTTGGCAGGTTGCTAAGTATGTTCATTAGCAGTTACCGTTTAAAAATAGCGCAGCGATAGTACCCTAAAATATTTCACTGGAACAAAACGAGAAAGAGAATAAGAGAAACGGCAGCAGCAACTAAAGGAAAACGCATAAAACCTGGAAATGCTTCTCGGAAAATGCCACATTTGCCCTTTAGGAAAAAAGCCGTAAAGTATATCAAACTGTTGTGCGCTTCTTTCTCGATTTTCTTTTCGAGTTTTCTTTGTTATCGACGTAAATGGGTTTTGCCCTCGGAATCAATCGGGGTAGATGGTTATTTCATTTTTTATTATTACGAAAATGGTATTTTTTCCGAAATAAGTTTAAATTTTTATCCTGTTTTAACTTTTTTTAAATTCGTTAACGTCAGACGAAGATGCCAAATATATTCTTATAAAGTCAGTGTTTGCGTGGATGAAGTAAATATCCAAAAGATGGATGCCAGATTTAGTAGAAATAATACCTAGCCATATTCAGTAGTTTTCATTAATCATTAAATTAATTATCGAAGACGAGCTTCCATCGTACAAACTTCATGCTTGGGAGTTTTTTCTTCATTCTTTATAGACATTATATTGTTCCCGTTTTAGTTTTATTAGTACGTTTTTGGTTACTGGACTTTTAGCCAAACCCAGATTCAGGTTGTAAATATATGCATATGCAACGAAAATAGCGAGCCGAGTTCTTAATGGGGCGTGAACTCGAAAGAAAATATCATCTGGAAGTCGAGAGAACAAAGCAAATTGCCGACTATATAAACTGAAGTGAACAAGTACTTGAATTTTAATAATATTTTATCTTCATTGACAAACATATCACATTTCCATGGACCTCCTTTAGCTAGAAAGTCCAGGAGCGTAACGAAGTGGCCCGGCCGCCACACCAAGAAAATAAAAATTAACAAGGTACAAAACCACTAAAAACAAAAATATGGCAACAATGTGGTGCTAAAATAGTTGATACGCCAGAAGGACTGCAAAATAAAATTACCCAATCTAACTTTAATTAAGAAAAAAATTCTGTTTTCTAATAAAACAAAGATTTGAATATATACCACCTCCAGAAAAAAAATCTACTCCCTTGAAAATGGCTATTATCCACATTTTCTATATTTATATCCGGATATCCATCATTTGCTGAAGAATAGACAGAACCGGATATTCGTGGTTCAAATCTTAGTGTGTTTACTCACTTTGTGTACTTTTTTGGTTTAAATTTTTTTTAAGCATAAAAGGAGAGATGGAAACTATCCTTCAACGTTGCCACATTTTATAAAATAAAAATATATTTAAAAAGTTTAGTTTAGTTAGCGAGGAGAATGTATATACCTAATATGAAATTTTGAATTTTTTCTTTCAAACCGATCACGTCACGGTACCTCTTAATATATCGTGGTCTAGTAAGAAGATATTGGATTTTGTTCGCACGATCGGGGTTCAAATCTTCGCTTGCTCTTTCTCCACTTTTTTATATTTATTTATTTTGTAAATTTCCTTAAGCATGAAGGCCGAGAATTACTCCCTAAATATGCAAAAAAATTGAAAAAAATTACAGGTCCGTATTTAAAAATTGACTTGATGATGGTTCTGAGAAATCGAAACTTTGAGTCAGAAAACTGAAACCATCTTAGGATAGATTGTGAAAAAGTTTTAATATTTTTTTGATATTTAAAAAAAAAACGCCACAAAAAATTAAAAACAAAAATCGAAAATTTCTGTTTTTCTCGGATATCTCCGGAAGTACTCGAGGTATCTCGAACTTCAAAATATAGAAATACTGGGCTCTAAATTGCGCAACTTTGCCCCAATTTAAACTTTGCTGTATCTCGGTAACGCTTACGAGATCCCATTAGTGAGAAGCGAATACAGAACTCCCGGTTAAAGACTTGAGAAGATGGTTCGGCTGCACCTCTACTGATATTTTCAGAGCAGCGGCTTCCAGAATCATAATTGCCAAATGGATCGCCAACCTTCGATAAGGAGACGGCGTACTAGGAAGAAGAAGAAGAAGATATTAACGTATATTATGTTTTTTTAGGTTTTTTTTAAACATATTTTGGGCACTCTGGCTAGGGCGAACGAAACAACTTTTCCATTAATGTCAAACCGAGAGCAATAATTTTCTTGACCCTATTTTTTACGATCAGATTCTAAGTTTGTTTGGAAAGATTAGACTAAAAGTTGACAAACAAACACATTAAAAAGGGATGGACCGTTTCAGGGAGAAACCCGGTCCAATAAAATTCAATAGGCTGCGATAAAAACTCGATGGAGAATAGGGAAAAAACGTAATGGACAAAAATAAAATCTATTAGGATTATTTAGGTTATAGGGGAGAACAAATATTACGTATGACATGAAAACTTCTCGTATTTGTAAAATTTCATGAAGGGTGACGTATACTGGAAAAAACAATAGATTTTGGCTCTTTTAACTTTAAGATTAATGCATTATTAAGAACATAGTCCAAAATTGTAAAATACTAAACCCGGAGAAAAAATATGATGAACAGAAACGAATCTAAACCTAAAAAAATTGCCATATTTTTTTTGCGAGATAGTGTACAGTTTTCAAAGAAAATAAGTGAGGTGTTACTGCGTATTTTTTTTTCAACAAACAAACCAACAGGAAAAAATTATCTTGTTTAATTAAATACTAACCAAAAAATAGCGCAAGGAAGTCAAAGTCAAAGTCAAAATGTGCTTTATTGTCTACAAAGCAGTCCCTTATGCATAAAAAATAAGATCATAACACAATATAAAGTAAATATCAAATTAAAAATTAAAGGCAGAATAAATATAGGAAGAAAGGTACAAATGCAAATAAAAATACAATAAAAATACAAATAAAAATACAAATAAAAATAAAAATACCATGGCAAAACAACTACCAACTATCATTATAGCACTCCTCCAGAAATAGCGCAAGGAAAAATTAAGGCGAAAAGAGGAAGGGAAAGCAGTCTAAGAAATGAAGAACTTTTCTGTAGGTTGTACAGAAATTTTGACAACCCTCCTCAATATTTTCATGTTAAATACACGGTGTTTTCTAGATATTATAGCTTTTTTGAATTCTAAAGACTACAAACGTAAAGTCAGTCTTGTATTCTGCTTGACAAGTTTATCAAGAGGATATTTACGAAGTTTAAATAACAGTTGTTAAAAAAATGACGCAGACAGAAATAGTGCAAAGAAAAAAACGCATAGGGGAAAAACGCAAGGAAAAAATAGCGCAATTTTGTAATTCCTGTCAATTTTTCTATTTTTTATATATTGATTTGAAAAGTTTGTAAAATTGCATGATGGTAGAAGTATACTAAAAAAATAATAGGTTTTCTTAATTACATTACATTTTCTAGACCTTTTAGCTATTTCTATTTTTAAATACTAGGCAAAAACTTTGCTAATTGTTTGCTAATCCGGTTGATTAGTTTTGGTTAATTTGACTTAGATGGATTATTTTTGGTAAGACTAAGTCACACTGGGGCTTGTACGGGTTGACAAAGGGCTAACTTTTGGGCTATTTTATGCTTCGCTTTTTTTCCCTAGTAAGTACCCTTTGTGGCATATTTTTCAAAGTGTATAATGGCAGATGCTGTAGAACATCTCACATAATTTCAAATACTCTTAATAACTCAAAGAATGTTGCTTGCTAGCATCCCAAACACTTTTTTTGCCTTCTGTGATTTAATAGAGTTGGTACTCGACATTTTTTATTAAAAACTGGAAGAAGGAATATTTCTCGATCATTCTGTCATTTCCAGGTTATTCATTCGAATACCAGTCACGTGTGACGTGTAGTTTATAGACTTTATAAGATCGTCGTATCCATTTTTCTTTTATCGAGAAAAACAGATGTGGCAAGATTGAGATCGAACCTGCACCCTAGCCTTGTAAGTATTGAAATAATTCCACAGCTAATGGAAAAAGTTCAATTTATAATAGTTCCAACGTTGAAACAAACGCTGCAGCTAAAAATAAAAACCCCTTCATCACAATGACATTATTCCATTAATAACCCAGTATGCAGTTATCGCGGAAAAACCCGAGACAGGTAAGTAATGAAAGAAGAAACAAATGAGCAAGAGGGCAAAAAGTGTAGGTAATTTTGAACTCTTAATAATAAATGGTAAAATGGCGGACGACTTTCAAGATAAGAAAGTTTTATCATTAATTTTGTTCTTAAATTAAAACCCAACCTGGATAGAATAAAGCCTTTGGGCAAAAAAGAACGGAGCCAAAATGAAAAATTTAGTTTACGAGCTTTAAAGTGCTATAAAGTGATATTTTTTATTAACATTGGCAACGCCGGACCTATCTGTTCATAATTTATTTACATTAGTATTCATATGGTATTTGCAATATGAGAGACGGTTACGTTACATCAGAAGATTAACTACTGATGAAATGATAAGGATAGTGCTGAGAGCTAAATTAGGCGTTAACAAAAAAGTAGAAAGAACACATAATTTCCAATTTCTTAGGAAAGTATAAAAACATAATTTCATCAAATGGAAATTATTCAAAATAAATATTTTTGGTTATGAAAAATTTCGATCAATAATTTAAGAAATGAGATGTAATTGATAAAGAGAACCCTGAAAATAATAATGATATGAGAGAAATATGAGAGTAGAAAATATATGCAAAGCACTAAAAAACAGAAACAAAAAATTGCAACCTAAATAAAGAAAACTAAAGAAAATGCCGTAAACGCAGATTATATTATAGCATTGTAATTTGCTATATAGAAGATTAAGGGAAGTTAAAACATAAGAAGAATAGGAACGCGAGACAATAAAAAAACTATAAAATGTACAGAAGACGGAGAATATATTTTGAGGCCCATTGTTACTGCAATTTAATTATTAATTAATTCCCTGAGCAGATTATATTATTGCTATTAAAATTTAAAAAAATAGATGCAATTGATAAAGAGAACACTGAAAATAATAATTTTAGTATAAGAGAAATATGAGAGTAGAAAATATAAACAAAGTGAAAAAAAAGAAACGAGAAAAAATAAGAAATCTAAAATAAATGCAGTAAACGGAAAATATATAGAAGATTAAACGAAGTCAAAAAATAGAAATAATAGGGACGCAAGACATCAAGAAAACTAGAAAATGTATAGAAAATATAGAATATATTTTGGGACCCATTGTTACTACAATTTAATTAATAATATATTCTCTGAGCAGATTAATTTTTTAAAATTAGATGCAATTGATAAAGACCCAAGACATTAAGAAAACTAGAAAATGTATAGAAAACGGAGAATATATTTTGAGGTCCATTGTTACTGCAATTTAATTATTAATTAATTCCCTGAGCAAATTATATTATTGTTATTAAAATTAAAAGAAAATAGATGCAAGAGAACCCTGAAAATAATAATTGTAATATGAGAGAAATAAGAGAGTAGAAAATATAAACAAAGTAAAAAAAACAGAAAGGGATAAATAATGCAGCTAAATAAAAACACTAAAAAAATGTAGTAAACGGAAAATATATTATAGCATTGTAATTTGCTATATAGAGCAGCCTGGAATTCACGAGGGAAAAGAGTACGTACACCGTACGTACACCCTCGATCTAATTCCTAAAACGAATTATGCTGTATAATCTTTATTAGTATAATAATTAATTAAATTACTGTCTCCTGTACCACAATTCGTAGTTCCACACTTGTAACAATACATTTAAAACTGAAGAAGTTGTTGTTAGTTAGCCAGACGCCGCTGGAAGGTATTGAGGTCCTGGAATACGGAGGCTACCCAGCTATTTAGTTGCAAATTGGGCCAATATCTCTAGATCTTTACATTTATAACTAGGATATTCTCCCGTCAGGAGGAAATGGTTAGTAGAAATTAAAACCCTAGCACGAAAAGACAGCAAATAATATATTTTCTGTTTTCGTTTAAAGCAGTGTTGTTCACAGCATAAAACGATTTAATAAATATGTACACATGTTATGCCATCAAATATGAATTATCCATGAGAATAAAAGAAATACTTGTACCAATTATAGAAAATAAACCGTACACTGCGCTGGTCTTCGATTCTCTGTCTCCCTTTTGAACGATCCGCTTTCTTGTCTCTCGAAAAAACCTCGCAAAACTTATGTGTTTCTTTCTTTATATATATATGGGGTGTTCCAAAACCGAATGTATAAGGTCTAATCTATATATATAAAAGTGAATCCCTGTTTCCCTTGGTCACGCCATAACTTGAGAACGACTTTACGGATTTCGTTCATCTTTTTTTCATAAGTTTCCTAATACTCTGTAGAAGGTTCTTACAGAAAGAAAAATTAAGAAATTTGAGCAGAAAATTGGATAATTTCAGAAGAAATAAAAATTGACAGATGTCTGCAACATTGACACTCATAGCGTTTGACAGTTTGCGCGACGTAAATGTCGTTTAACATATGCATCGGTCAGTATCTATTAATCAAAATAGTATATTATTTTATATGGAGGAAAAGTGATACTTTTCATGGCGCGCTCGTGTTTAACAGCCGAACGGAGTGAGGCTGGTAATAGAGAGCAAGCCATGAAAAGTAACTTTTCCTCCAAATAAAATATGCTGTCTTTTCTTCAAATGTCGACAAATTAATGCAAAAACATCTCTTTTTAATAGTAATAATATCTAATTATTATTAAAGATAAGTGGGTTCGCAAGGCGGCTTAGACCGGTATCGGTGAATAGGCACAGGTTGTTGCTATGGTAATGTAACATAAAGCTGTCAGTGGACACTGTCAACAATAATTATTTTTTTAAGATTGCGTCTCCGATTGCGTTTTAATTCCGTATTGATAAGCAGTTATTGAGTAAGTTCGATTAAATAATAACCAATTTGTTCCTAAATTAGTGATTTTTAGAAATGCAGTCACAAATTGAGTGATAAATACAAATTGTAGTTTAATAAATCTTGAGTTGTTGACGCTTATTTTGTTGTCTGTTTGTATTGTATCTATGTTGCTATGACAACACTTTTACCTCCGCCGGCGGAAAAGTGAAAAGTAAAGCTCCGGCGGAGGAAAAACGAAACTTCACGGCCGCCTACACAGTCGAGTAATGACGGATTTACTGACGTTTGAAGAAAAAATTCATTTATTCATTTCTTAGTGCAAACTGCACAGTCGATTCGATCGGAACGTTTATCCAGTTTTCAGTTTGTTCAGTGAGTTTTTTGAGAAGTGTTTGTTTATCACTAAACAAATACGAAAATTGTTTTCTAAAATTTAATCTACGTGTTTCCTATCAACACCGCTTGATTTATGGAACAAATATAAAGATCCTATTGCCGAAGATATATTGCATCAGATGCGTTTTAGAACATCAAATGTAGATTTGCAAATGAACGAAGAAATTCACAATGAAGCATTAATAATAAAATTATAATTGAGGACATGTGCTTGATGCTTACCAACAAAAGATTAATACTATTAGGAATGACAACGCCCAACCGCCCAATGCACGACGAATTTAATCAAGAGTTGAGACGCGAAACCCAATACGATTCCGAGGCATTGAGAGAAACCGTTCAAAGAAACGTTTCCCTTTTAAATCAGGACCAAAAATATGCCTACGATACCTCATGAAAGTAGTGAACTATGGAACTGGCGGATTTTTTTTCTTAGATGCTCCCGGTGGAACTGGAAAAACGTTTAATATCATTGATATTGGCAACGATTCGATCGCAAAATGGAACTGCGCTCGCACTTGCCTCATCAGGTATTTCTGCTACGTTGTTGGAAGGCGATCGAACAGCTCATTCAGCACTTAAGTTGCCGTTGAACATGCAAACTAATGAAACTCCAACTTGCAACCTTTTAAGGAATTCTGCGATGGCCAAAGTGTTGCAGCAAAGCAAATTGATCGTTTTGGGATGAATGCACGATGGCACACAAAAAATATTTAGAGGCATTAGACCGCACGATGCAAGATTTAAAAAACAACGAAAAGCAGTTTGGTGGTGCGATGATTCTATTGGCAGGTGATTTTCGACAAACATTGCCAGTGATTCCACGACCAACGCCAGCAGCCGAACTTAATGCATGTTGAAGTCGTCAATTCTATGGAAATACGTCAAAACACTTAAATTAAATATGAACATGCGAGTCGAATTGCAGAACGACCGATCTGGAGAAGTTTTTTCCAAACAATTAGTAATGGCAAAATTTCTGTTAACACATCGTCTGGATACAATACATTCCCTGCAAATTTTTGTCACTTTACTGAATCAAAGACCGAACTCATCGAGATGGTGTTCCCAAATATTTCTCAATATTACAAAAATCATGTTTGGTTGAGCGAACGTGTTATATTGGCTGCAAAAAACCTTGATGTCAACGAAATAAATTTTCAGATTCAAAATAAGATAGCTGACGAATTGATGACATACAAATCGGTTGATCCCGTTACTAACCAAGATGATGTTGTCAACTATCCAACCGAATTTTTAAATTCGCTGGAATTGCTCGGATTATTACATCATAATCTGCAATTAAAAGTTGGATCGGTAATCATTATGTTGCCGAACATAAACCAGCCACGTCTTTATAATGGCACCCGGCTTGCGGTGAGGAAATTAATGAAAAACGTCATCGAAGCCACAATTGAAAGGGAAGTACAAAGGCGAAGATGTTTTGATTCCATGCATCCCTATGATGCCGAACGACATGCCTATAAACGGCTACAATGTCCAGTGCTGCTTGCATTCCAGTGCTTGCATTTACAATGTCGATAAATAAATCGCAAGGGCAATCGTTAAGTGTTTGTGGCATCAATCTTGAAAATCCATGTTCCTGTGTCAGAGAACTAACAGTGTTGTGTATCAAAAAGCATTATAATAAACTAAGTCTTTGAAATAATTTTTTTGGTATTATTTATTTCAGTTCGAATTGAATATTCATAGCTAAGACAGGACAACGTCTGTCGGGTCAGCTAGTGAAATAATATTTTAAATAGGCGGGTTACCTCACTATATAACTTTGATTCTTCAAGTGTGAGCCTACTGAGGTCCTAGCTCACCGATAGAGCTCAGTTTGTTTCATATGGTGGTGTCTCTCGGGTGGGTTCTTTAAGGTATGGAGTTCCACAAGGCTCTGTGCTGGGTCCAACTTTGTTCCTGATCTATATCCATGATCTTGCCAATCACAATAAGAAAAACAATGTGATTTTATTTGCAGATGACACCACTACTTATGATGAAAGCTATCATCCTTCAAATATCGAGGAGAGCAACATTCGGATTGCTGAGGAAAGTATAATGACTTGATTCTTGTCGAATAGACTATCTCTCAATGCAGCAAAAACACAGAGCATAAACTTTACTCTAAGGAGATCCCATACGAACTCAGACCTGTTGAGTGGCTGCCTTGAGGAGGTGAAATTCTTGGGAGTTTATTTGGACACTGGACTCACCTGGGAGAATCACATCTCAAACTTGGGCAGCAAACTTTCACGCTGCATTTACTTGATTCGTAATCTATTTGGCAGTGTTTCTCGAAAATCAGTAATGTCTGCATACCATGGTTTTTTTGGTTCCAATATAGCCTATGCTATCTTGTCCTGCGGACATTCCTCTCCCGCTTCAAGGATCTTTGGATTGCAGCGTCGCTGTGTAAGGGTGATCCTGAGTATGGGTTATAGGGATGAATGTAGGAACATCTTTAAACGACTGAATATACTTACAGTTCCATATCTGTACATCTTTCAGTGTCTCGCATACATCAAGAGCAATATTCGGTCCTATCAAACTCATGCTGGCATTCACCAGTATCCCACCAGGAATATCATTGTTCCTAATTTTCACAGGATAGCAAGAAACAGAGGGGGCACTGATTATTTCAGTGCCAAATTTTATAATGTCCTTCCTGAGGCGGTAAGATCCTTGAATGTTCGTTTGGACTTAAACAAAATCAAGGCATACCTTATTAAAAAGGAATTCTTTTCCCATCAGGAATATCCTGACAATGACTTTGGAGATTTACTGTGATTTCTGATGATTTATTTCAATGTACTGTTTTCATCCATTTGTATTGCCATGTAAAATGTATCCTGCTATTTGTAATGTTTTTTGAATGTTTTTAAATGTACCATCGTGCCGAAAAAAAACTGGGACCGCAAAATGCAGTTTAATCTGCCGGACTATTAGCTTGTTTTGAAATTACCAGTTCGATTTAATTTTGTAACTGACGGATGTGTCAATAGAAATATATTTTTTAAAATGCCCGGGTTAACCACCGGGCAAAAAGCGATTATTTGCAAGCATTAATCGATAATAGCGGTGCAAATACCAAATAAAAAATTTTGTTTTTATTTTTGTTACATTTTAAATCAATAAACATACGTATTTTCATTTTTCCTCGTACTTTTACAAAAGGTACTAGTATTATTGTTTCGGTGTTTAACCTTTTCACTTCCATGAAAACAATGATAACCTATCCTCAATTGATTTTGCATACTCTTTATATCCTAGGAGCTATTCAACAACGAGAATTTTGTTGTCCCAGATTTTTTTCGGCACGATGGTACCTTAAGTGTTTTTTTAATATAATTTTAATGCATTTTAACTGTGTAATTTACCAAGTATACTTTCAGTTATATTTTTTTTCTTGACCTGTAAATGTACCTGTACGATATTACCAATAAACTAAACTAAACTAATTAATTCTCTGAGCAGCATTATTATTATTATTAAAATTTAAAAAAAATTAGATGCAATTGATAAAAAGAACCCTGAAAATAATAACTGTAATATAAAAGAAATAAGAGAGGAGAAAATATAAGCAAAGTAAAAAAAACAGAAACGAAAAAGAAAATGTAAGCTAAATAAGAAAACTAAAAAAAATGCACTAAACAGAAAATATATTATAGTATTGTAATTTGCTATATAGAACATTAAGAGAAGTTAAAAAAATAGGAACAATGGGGACGCAAGACATTAAGAAAACTAGAAAATGTATAGGAAATATCGAATATATTTTGAAGCCTATTGTTGCTGCAATTTAATCATTAATTAATTTTCTGAGTGGAATATAATATTATTATTACATTTTCTAGTTCTTCATATTTAATCTAGTAAATTAGGATACTGTAAGAACATTTGTCTCATTCTCATGACCAGGACAAGACTATAAAGAATCTTGGTTTCTTAATATTGGTAAGATAACTTACCTTTAAATTGATTTCACTAAACGGCATAGCGAACCAAGGCAACCCCATCAAACTGTCTCTATGACTAAGCTCGAAATCACCGTAATTGTCATTGTGAGCCCACATCACCACTTGGATCACTTCGAGCCGTTTGTCCACGTCACCGTTAGCACAACTAGCGTTCAGTTTTTCGTAGAGATCGCGCAATTTTTTCAGAAAGTCGTCACTTTGGGTGCTTATGTTGGCGAAACTGAAATAGATCCCGGTGATTTGGACGTTTTTCAGTACCTCGGTGGTCGGTATCGAATTGAAGTCATTAGAGCTATTGGTCGAGTCGCATTTGATCAGTTTCTTGCCGAAAATTCGGTCTTGCCATTTGGTTTTTTCGTTCATGTTGAGCAGTGAGGCTGGCACCGGCTAAACTCTATTGGCTATCTGAAATATGACAGAGAA
>MU187403.1:37530-75194 GCA_016904865.1 Pissodes strobi | reverse complement strand
GCTGAAATTTGTCAAAGAAGAATACAAATATTTGTATGAAAAACTTTTAGAAGATTATGAAAAATCAAGCAATGCAGTAGAAAAAGCCGTGAAAAAAAGAAAATTGAGATAGGTTACGGATTAAGTCAGGTTTTACTTTTAGAACAATGGTTAATTTAATGTAGTTTTAGTTGAAAGGTATATAGATCCTTTATACACTAACTACTTGTATGAAAGATAAAACAAAACTTAGTGTAAAAAGGGTCCAAATACACTTTATATTTTTTTTTCTCCTAAAGTATGTATTTTTTTGTTACACTATTTTGTATATTAGATTTTAGGATCAAAGATCTTTGTCTAGAAAAAAAATCGTTTCCTTAAATAGTTCCCAAAAAAAATCCGGGCATAATACCTTTAAACCACTTTTCCTCAAAATTAACTTAATTGTACATGGGCCCTTCATCAACTTGTGTCTTCAATTAATAAATCTAGTTTGTTTCAGACCTTTCAAAATTCAATTTGTTGGGTCTAGTCTGGCACAGTGGTTTTTCCTCTATAATTTAAGTTAAAATTTTGTAAAATTAGATAGTTAACACTTTTCCTCTCTTTTACATTAATTTGTTTTCAAATTTAAAACTACCGCCATTTCTTGACGTATTTCCTTTTGCGTCTGCGGTATTCGGTTTACTTGTCAAGCTTGTCAACTGAGACATGTTTGTAAGTAGAAGTCCATTCTTGAAGTGGAGTTGCTATTATAGCGGGTTAGAAGAAGGGGGAAGACTTTTCTCCACAAATGAAAATGCCGATCTTTAGTTCAAGAGTTATGCATTTCGATGAGTTCACTCATCATCATCAGACTCACACACTACTTAGCTACAATGTTGTAGGCATTTTCATTTGTGGAGAAAAGTCTTCCCCCTTCTTCTAACCCGCTATGAGACATGTTTGTCGTTCCATCAAAACGTGATTCCCACGTCTGTCTTTTAATTTGTTAATTGTTTTAATTATGTGACCCTTTCTTACAATGTAAAGTGTTTTTTTAAATTTTGATGTGTCCGTTGTCGTTTTGATGTAGTTTGTGGCTCTTGTGGATAAGTTCTTTTGTTCCAACTGACAAGTGAGTGAAAAAACTTCCACCATTTTCTTTTCCTTTTGTGTAAAATCACATAAAAAATAAACTCATCTTTCTCTATTTTACAGTTTTAATTATAATTTTTATCTTAATAAATTCAGAACTCAAAAAAGTCAAACTTAAAATTCAAATTTCATTTTTATTTCTCCATAGGTCCCTCCATTTGCAATTTTCCTTTGTTCAACTCAAAAATTTTTTACAGCTTTTGCTGGTTTCCACTAATGGGTGGTTCTTTTACTCACTTTGCAGGTAACACTGATGATGGCTATGGCCGAAAGCGCTCTGTTACGCTGATTAGACGTCCTTTTGGATTAAATTTATCCATGGAATACAAAAGTTTTTCATTTAGTACATTTCGTACATGCACACAGCCTTCACTCTTCATGTATGATAATTCTTTCGCAATCTACGCTAGCAGTTAGTTAGATAACATTTAAAATTTTAGTCTTGCCAAGACCCGAGATTCTTTTCTTTGGTTCAAAAGATGTATTTAATTAATTTAACATAATTTGTATTACTTCATATTGATAAAAACTCTGTAATTTATGAACATTCCATAAATATTTAGAAAACTAATAAATCTAACTATCTATTTTGAATTAAATTTGATGACAAATGACAATTTTGATACTGAGAGTAGAATATTTTTTATACTTAACAGTATACCGATAGCGGAGATGCCTTATCGAAAAGACCGTCGATTTGAAACGAAAAAATGATTTTCAAAAATTTCTATGAGACAAATTTTCGTTTACAATCTGAAAAGATCCCGAGAGCTTTAGCTCGAGGGGTATTTCCTTTGATTGTAATGTGGAATAGAAATTATTTTGAAAATTGCATTTTTGAGTTTTATTTGAACGGTATTCGATAAGGCAGTGACGCTAGAGGGGTATATTTTATTGGACAATTTCAAGAACTATTTATTTAGAAAAAGTGTATTTTTTGTTTGGAATTTATTTGGTAGCAAGGATAATTAATAGTGATTTTAATACATGAAAAAGAATAAATCGGACCTGGATTTTTTATTTAATTTTTTAGAAGCCTTTGGGCTCCTTAAACCAACGATGTATCATACTTTTCAATAAATCAACAAATCTAGATTTTTTCCTTAAGAGATAATGTGTTAGACAGAGATGGGGGCGATCTTTTTTGACCCGATTTCACTTATGAGAATATTTGTTACCGCTATTGGGCAAGTGTGCTTCATCGATGGTTTTGGGGGAACAAGGGCTTCTAAAAAATTAAATAAAAAATCCAGGTCCGTATGTAAAAAAATTAAGTTGATGATGGGGGCCCGGACACCAAACGTCAGATTTAAAATTTGATACCACCGTCTTGTAAAGGAGAAAAAGTGGCAATAATAATGTTAAATTTATGTTACATTGTCTCTTCAGGAAAAAATAAATATAAAATAGCTGATTTTCGGTTTATTACGGATATTTCCGGAAGTAGTAAGAATTATCTAAATTTCTCGACAGCATATTAGTGTCCTTAAATTGTGCAACTTTGCCTCCATTCAACAGACTTTGTATCTCTTATGGTTTCCGAGATCCTAATGATGGGAAGCGAATTTGTTTCACCCTGTAATATTCTTTCGTTCGACCAATTGTGGAGTTCTGTACTCTCATTTGGCATCCAATTTTTAATATGTTTTTTGCAAACTTTGAGAATATCAATACATAAATTCTAAAAATTTCTGATCTTCAAGCAGAACGTAGTTTTTCCATCTGGAGGTGTTGCCCAGAATGAACTTCTGGCCCAATATCAGATACCTTCTTTGATTAATCGAAGAAATTATCTGGCTACGCAATTTTTCCTTAGATTATGCAACTTTCTCATTGATAGTTCGAACCACAAGTTAATTTTCATGTTACTGCACATTGTATCAGATCATCACCAATGTTTCAATTACCGACATCATCAACTAATTTCTTCATTAAAACGCCTCTATATTTGGCCATAGTGTTTGTTTATAACAAGCCTTGTAGTGATATTGATATTATACAGGGTGTTATTTAAGTACGTAGCCAAACTTCAGGAGATAACTCTTCGAGTGATTTTAAAACAAAAAGTGTATACAGGGTGTCCGGATATTCTACCCACAACGCTTGACAGATGATAGTCCTTGCAAATTGATGAAAAATGATATAGGAACATAATATACCCCTTAGATGTCTAATTCTCGAGATACAGGGTTCAAAATTGGTAAGTGACCTCCTCTTTAAAGGCCTCAAGTTTTGACCACTAACACGCTTTTGACTTTTTATCCAGTGGCGTGCTACAGGGGGAGGCGTTATTATAATTCCCTTTAATTGTTACGCCACTGGGTTAATGACGATTCTTTGCTATATTTTTAATTCCATGTTTATTGTTCTTCAAAAAAGACATAAGGTTTAACTATGCTTAAAGCAACAGTTTTCGAGTTATTTGTCCTCCAGTAAAAGCTTGTCCCCATTTTTATTAATTATTACCTACCATGTATATTTTCAAACAAGCGTATTTATGGCGCATTTGCTGTTAAGTTGACACTGACAATACTTGTGTATGTAACACATAACAAATACGCCATAAATACGCATGTTAGAAAATATACATGGTAGGTAATAATTAATAAAAGCTTTTACTTGAGGACAAATAACTCGAAAACTGTTGCTTTTAGCATAGTTAAACCTTATGTATTTTTTGAAGAACAATAAACAAGGAATTAAAAACATAGCAAAGAATCGTCATTAACTCAGTGGCGTAAAATTACAGGGAGTTAAAATAACGCCTCCTCCTGTAGCACGCCACTGGATAAAGAGTCAAAAGCGTGTTAGTGGTCAAAATTTGAGGCATTTAAAGAGGAGGTCACTTACCAATTTTGAAACAAATATTTTTTTCAGTTTGCGAATTATTGCAAATGGTATTTATTTTTGGACTTTAACACTCTCTATCTCGAAAATTAGGCACCTAAAGGGTTTATGTTCCTATATAATTTTTCATCAATTTGCAAGGGCTATCATCTATCAAGCGTCGTGAGTCGAAAATCCGGACACCCTGTATAAACATAGGTCCGGAAATGCACTGTTTCCAAGATACAGGGTGTCAAACTTTAAAAAAATATAGCTTTTTTGTAAAAATCTTAACATTCTTTTGGTCGATTTTGTTAAAATTCGGCAGTAGTATTTACTGTAGCAAGGAGCTAGTTTCACCATAATTAGATTAATTATTATTAAGTGGCGTCCCGGAAGTGAATCTTCTGGATATTTTTGATGAAAATGTGTAAGCCACTCACTTTTTTAAAATTCTATATTTTTTTCAAATTTAACAACTAAAAATACAACTTTCCTATCCCTTGTATTAGCTTTGTATATTGCTGAGTTTTTGAGAAAAAAATAAAAGTCACTTTTTTGTGATATAGTCTAGGGCCTAGGGACATGTAATAGTGTTTTTTTTTTCCTAAAAAGTAAGCTAGATACGAAAATAATTCAAGGGACAAAAAGGTTGTATTTCTAGTTCCTTAATCCGAAATAAATACCAAAATTGGAAAGAAGTCAGTGGCATACACTACCATTTTTTGCATAAAATTTGGACACCCGGTATTTTGGAAACAATGCATTTCCGGACCTATGTGTATATAAACTTTTCGTCCTAAGATCACTCAGAGTCAGCTACTGAAGTAATAAGTGGAGTAAAGAATACATTTCTGCATTCTGTTTTCTTTTTATTTTTATATTGAATTTTTTGCATCAAAAATTATGTTATAAATGGATGTTAATCTGTTAGACAATGAAGATTATTATTAACATAGTATTTACGGACAGAAATAATGAATAAGTGACTCTAAGTAGATCATTGAGCAACAGATACATTTACATATTCAGTGTTAAGATAGGTGATGATTTTCTTTGATTGGAACTATTATTGGGTATATAAAATGTTCATGAGTAATACAAAATATATATATTTTCTCCATCAAGCACCTAGAAATATCTAATGCCTGGTAAATAATAAAATAACAAATACTGTTGTTTCGCTTTCAAATAACCCAAAGTTTAAATAAGTTTGGTTATGATAAAGGTTCCTTTTTCTAGTCTTTTTATTACCAAATTCGTTTACCAAAGTGATTAAGTCTATTTCATAAGCTTTTGATTCAATTGAAAGTAAAGCTAAGCCAAAGTAAGCTGCTTAATCTACTCTGACACATTTGCGATCTCAAGTACCTAGTCTGTAAAAAATTCTAATTTTCGAAATGGTAATATTAAAAACAATAAAAATTTTAATAAAATCACTTTCAAAGATTCGGTGTTGCTTAATAATTAACTCAAAAAAAAATCCCTATTCGAGACTTTGCCCCGATTTGTCCTATTATAGTTACGCCACTGACTGACACTTATACAGGGTGTCCGGATATAACTTTTGAATAATTTCAGACGTGATTCTACATAAGAAAACATGAAGAATTTTTCATATGATCCTAAGGAGTCCGGAAATGCATAGTTTCCAAGATATAGGGTGTCAAACTTTTAAAAAAAAATCGTTTTTTTATTAATATCTTAAATATCCTTCGACCGATTTTGCTGGAATTTGGTAGTGTGGTCTGTAATAATAAGGGGATCATATAGCTATAATTAGATTGAAAATATGAATTCCAGTGGCGTCCCGGGGGCATCGTAGCGAATATTATTGGCAAAAAAAATGTGCGACACTGACTTTTTTGATCATTTTATTTTTTTTTTCACATAAAGCAACTAAAAATACAACATTTTTGCTTCTTAAATTGTTTTCGTATCTTGCTTCATTTTCGAGAAAAAAAAATAAAAGCCAGTTTATTACATTTCCAAACTTTTTTTTAAAAATCGATTTTTCTATTATTATCTTAAATATGCTTTTACCGATTTTGTTGGAATTTGGTATTGTTATCTGTAATAATAAGCGGCTCATTTAGCCGTAATTAGATTACAAATCTAAAGTCCAGTGGCGTCCCGGGGAGCTTCATTCCGTATATTATTGACAAAAAAATATGTGCAACTGACTTTTGTAAATGTTTTAAAAAATTTTCGTATTAAACAACTCAAAATCCAACATTTTTGTTCCTTGAATTGTTTTCGTATCTTGCTTCGTTTTCGAGAAAAAAAAATAAAAACAAGTTTATTACATTTCTTTGGGGCAACAAATTTTACATAAGTGGGTAACTATTATTACTTTCCGGAAATCTATGGCTTATTCCATTCATAGAAATTGTCCTAATAAATTATTGCAACCGTTAATTTTTTTCTTTTTTTTTTGTTTCATCGCGGGATGTAATAAAGATTAATTTTTCTCTGGAAAGCGCAGCAAGTTTTATCTAAATAAATCATCAACGGGAGGTTTTGATTGACAAAAGCCTAAGGGTGACATTACAGTTGGCATGACAACCAAAGGTCCTGTCAAGAATTATTGTACTAAATAAGAGATAAGAGTTCTACTCTACCTATTTGAGTTTTAAAAATGCAAGAATATTCGTTTGAAGAAATGACCTACATGCATCTTATGTACGGTAGAGCTAACGGTTCTGCTCTAGAAGCGCGCAAATTATATCAAGAGGTTTTTCCAACTCGTCGGCTTCCTTCTGGTAAGTTATTTAGTACTGTACATCAAAGGCTGAGAGAAACTGGTATTTTGCCTATATCAGCACCAGAAGAATTTCTTTACAAGAAAATATTCCTAAGAGTACTGTATGGGAAATTTTGCACGAACAACTATATCCCTATCATTTGTAAAGGGCTGAAGCGCTGAAACCTCAAGACTTTAAACCAAGAGTACAATTTTGCCGATGGATCCAGACAAGATATCATCAGGACCGGTTCCTTTATCGATAAAGCGTTATTCACAGACGAAGCTGGATTTACGCGCAAAGGCGTTGTTAATTTTCATAACAACCATATGTGGGCCGACGAAAATCCCTTATCAGATTTTTCAAAGTCGATTTCAAGATAAGTTTTCCATTAACGTTTGGGCAGATATTTTGGGAGATAGACTAATAGGACGGTATGTTTAACCTCAGCGTTTAAGCTGGCCGGCATATTTAAATTTTTTAATAAATACTTTGCCGGTTTTGCTGGAAGCCGTACCCTTCGGATTAAGAGAGGAAGTATTTTTCATGCATGATGGCGCTCCAGTTCATTTCAGTGCATCAGTTCGTGAGCGCTTAACTGCAACTTACCCAGAGCGCTGAATCGGGCGGGGTGGTACCATTTCGTGGACACCCGGTTCGCCAGATTTGAACCCGCTGGATTATTTTCTTTGGGGCTATTTAAAGCAATTAGTTTATTCGGTTCCTGTTGACAACGTACAGCAACTAGAACAGCGGGTGATATATTGTTGCCAAGAAATACGCAATAAACAAGGGTTTATTCAGCGAGTGAGATGGTCAATGAGGCGTCGTTTAGAGAACTGCATTGAGATGAATGGAAGACTCTTCGAACATTTATTGTAACCTTTTCTCATTTTTGTTAAAATGTTTTTCTGATATTATTATTTTTGTTATCTAATATCATTGTATTATACAATGCTAATATCATTGTATAAAAAAATGCTAATATTTAAGAATATTTAACCTAGTGGCGAGTTATATGAATCATAATATATAATATTTAAGCAAAGACTATTAAATACCCATTAGTGTAAGATAAGGTTTCTGTCTAAACATGCCCTTGGATCCTCTGTAACCATAGGCAGATTATAAAAGCATATTTTTGTATTGTAACAGTTAGTCTATAGTAAATTGTTGTAGAAATCTTTTCTCAGCTGAATTATATAGTACTCAACGTTGTGTAGTCTTCTAAGTAATAAAAGTTGTTTTTTTAAAAAGTCAACCACGGAAGATTTCACTTAACTGGCGCAGTCGTTCCTGTAGAAGCAAAACATCGACGCTAAGAAGCTGTGTTTTGTGCTTTGGTTTCAACCATTTGTCTTCAAGAACCGCATAACCTATATTAGTTCCTGTAGGATTAAAGAAACTAGAAACCGACGCTAGAAGCTGTGTTTCCAGAACCTCAGAAAAACAGTTTCCACAACCAAGGACACAAGAGCCGAACAACTAAGTAAAGCCTGCTGTGTACTTCAAGGACTCTGGTAAGCTCACTCGTCAAACTATCCATGTATTTCCTATTTTCCTCTCCACGAGTATTTTGAACATTGTGTATATCTATTTTTACATTTTATTTTTCCAAAAAATCGCTACGAATTTAGCACGTAGAAAGAAAAATATATTTTTACTGCATCTATTTGAAAATTTTGCAAATACTTGATTAAGAACTTTTTCTATCTTTTATATTAATCGTTAAACATTTTCATAACCTTAGTGTAAGAAAAATACCACATTTCAAACATCGCTATCTAATTCTATATCGTACATTCGATTACAACTCAAAATAATATTGTGATTTTGTATTGATACATATTTTAATATTTATAGACAATTTCGCCTTATACTTATTACTTATTACGCTTATGCAAAACCCTGAAGTAGAGTCCATTACAAATTTATTAAATACAATGTCGCTACCTGGTAATACCGCTAGTTCTGCACTATCTATCACGGCAGCAAAAGCTATTGCTGATTATCTCCCAATCTTTGATGGAGATTGCGAACAATTGGAAAGCTTTATCTTTAGGTGTGATAAATTTTATAATGCTTATGGTAGATCAACAGATAATGGATTAAATGATTTTGTCTATAATGTAATTTGTTCTAAACTAAAAAATAATGTTTCAAATTATTTAATGTGTAGACCAGACCTTACTACTTGGCCTTTAATTAAGAGTGCCCTAAGAGAGCATTTTGGTGACAAAATAGATCGTCAAACTTTAACTCGCGAATTTTTACAGTTGTCAAAACAACGTAACGAATCAATAATAGACTTTTTAGAAAAATTAAAATTAATCAAATCTCGTGTTGAAGTTAAAATCCAAACGGATACCAACCTCACCGCGGACCAAAAAGCTCTATTAATTGGCCAAAATGAATTAAATGCTCTAGATGTTTTATCTGCAAATTGTGACGATAAATTGAGACTCTTACTCGACATTAGACAGCCTGACAATTTAACTAACGCATCTGATGTAGTAATTAGACATTACCACAACGAAATGCGAATAAACTCTTTAAATCAACGAAGCTCTCAAACATTTACACATTCTCGAGTAACAAACAATATTAATGCCAGACACATACTGAACAAACCTAATCGCAACTTCCCACAAACTCAAAACCCCGCACCAAATCAGTACAACTTTTCACAAGCACCCAACTTTCCACCACCATACTATACCCCACACGTATACAACTTCCAACCAAACCCTCCAAGTCATAATTTCCCAAATACATCAGTAACAAATCAAACAATTCCACAATGGAATCAACAAGCATTCAGACACTCATTCCCTCATTCTAACAAACCACAGTTCCCACGTCAGCCGATTAACATTCAACCTAGACCTGTCCAACACAATTTTCCAACAAATCAACAAGTTTTCAAAAAACTTTCCACAAATGTATTTTCGCCAAGAAATTCAAACAAACCTACAAATCGTCCTGAACCCATGGACACTAGCTCAAGAAACCAAACGATTAACCAACAATTTAATCGCTTTAGACAAACGGGAGCACCGAACTTTTCAGTTGAAGAATTGCATAATGCGGAAACTCATACGGGACCACATTTTGACAATGAACCAACTAACGTGCCCGACTTTGAAGCACATCAATATCTTCAAACGGAATCTGAAGACCCTAATAATTCAAACGAGCATTATGACTATTATTACGATGACACCTTTAACCAACAAAACTGTAACCAAACTTATGAAAATTTTCAGGAAAGCCATTTTCCAGACGCAAATCGATAGATTTAAACAATATTAATTTAAAGAACTCCTTACCATTTATACAATTAGAACATATCCCCGTTAAACTATTAATCGATACAGGATGTCACGCCTCTTTACTAAGGCCTTACATTGCTGAAAAATATTTCCCTAGTGAAATATATCAAACTAATACACTTATATCAACCTGCACGGGTACAAAAACTAGTAAATTTAAAGCAAAAATACCACTTTTTCGTGAATATGACATTCATAACTCTTTTGAATTTGTCTTGTTTCCTTTTCATGACTATTTCGATGGAATAATAGGACTTAGAGATTTACGTGAATTAGGTTTAACTATGGCTTTACAAAATCAAAGATTAGTTAATAATACCTTATCTATACCCTTTTTCTATCGAACGGATTTTGAAACTCAAAAAATAGAAATTCCCCCACAATCCTCTATTTTAAAGGAAATTAAAACATCCTTACCTGAAAATACTGAAATCTTTATTGACGAATTGATTTATAATAATAATTCTCTGAAAATTCCTGCTTATTTGACAAAAATTGCAAATCAACTAGCAAAAATTGAAATTCAAAATTTGTCGCATGAAACTCAAATAATAAACATTCGATCAGATTTTTTAAAACAATTTGGTACGTTATTCGATCCCACGGAATTCGAATGTTACCATGCGGAAACAAAAGTAACTAACGACACATAGAATGTAAACCCCATTTCGCTAGGAAACCTAAGAACTGGTCATCTTAACTCAGAGGAAAAACGAGAATTGGAAGCACTATTAAAAGAATTCCCAGCTATCTTTCACCTCGAGACCCAGAAACTGTCATTTACCAACCAAGTAAAACATGAAATCAAGACAACCGACGAAATACCTATCCATTCCAAGTCTTATAGGTATCCATACGTGCATAAACAAGAGGTCGAGAGACAAATCTCCAAAATGTTGGAGGATGGCATTATAAGACCTAGTCAATCGCCCTGGAGTTCGCCAATATGGATTGTCCCAAAGAAACAGGATGCATCAGGTAAACAAAAGTGGCGCATAGCTATTGACTATCGCAAACTAAACGAAAAAACAATCGAAGACAGATATCCACTATCAAATATTACGGACATACTGGACAAGCTTGGTCGATGCAACTATTTTACGACATTGGATTTAGCCTCAGGATTCCACCAGATTGAATTACACCCGGAATCCATCCAGAAAACCGCATTCAATGTTGAAAATGGGCATTATGAGTTCGTTCGAATGCCTTTCGGCCTTAAAAACGCCCCAGCGACATTCCAAAGAGTGATCGACAACGTACTAAAGGATCTACAAGGAAAAATATGCCTTGTTTACATGGATGATATCATAATATTTTCTACCAGCTTACAAGATCATATTTCAAACCTGAGGAGCGTTTTTCACAAACTAAACGAAGCCGAACTCAAAATCCAAATAGATAAGTCAGAATTTCTATGTAAAACTGTTGAATTTCTCGGTCATGTTGTAACCTCAGAAAGTATTAAACCTAACCCCAAAAAAATCGAAGCCATAAAAAAATTCCCTATACCTAGAACGGCTAAAGATATAAAATCGTTTTTGGGACTGATTGGTTACTATCGCAAATTCATAAAGAATTTTGCGCAATTAACAAAACCACTAACAAACTGCTTAAAGAAAAATGCGCAAATTAAACACAAGCCTGATTTCATTAAATGTTTTGAAACTTGTAAAGAAATATTAACTAATGATCCCATTCTCCAGTATCCTGACTTTTCCAAGCCTTTCAATATTACCACCGATGCTTCGAATGTAGCAATAGGCGCAGTATTATCACAAGGCCCGATAGGTAAAGACTTACCTATAGCTTATGCAAGCCGTACTTTAAATCCTGCTGAGTGCAATTACAGCACAATAGAGAAAGAACTACTTGCTAATTGTATGGGCCGTGAAATATTTTAGGCCATATGTATACGGTACCAAATTCAATATCCTATCTGACCATAAACCATTGCAATGGCTGTTCTCTTTAAAGGACCCCAACTCTAAATTAATTCGCTGGCGTTTGAAGCTAGAAGAATACGATTATAAAATAACGTATAAAAAAGGAAAAGCCAATGCAAATGCTGACGCCCTTTCCCGGATAGAAATTAACCCATTAGAGACCAATGAAACCGATGAAAACCAATCAATAATTGTTAATCTTGATACACAAGAAAATCTCATTCTCGATCAGAATGAACTAGATGATATCATTGATAAAGAATTTCCACCATTAGAGAATCATCAACAAATACGCAAAATTGCTCTAAAATTAACATAATTAGCGACATACAGATCGAACCTCCAACGATTAGAAATACCCCCGATAATGAGACTGTTCATACTTCTGTAGAAGACCCTATAATAGGATTGCCTTATACAGAAAAAAGTATTAATTCTTATAATAATCAGATTATCATTGGAAAGTCACCATGTAAAATATTCCAATCTCATTTTGAAAAGTTATTTACAAACAAAAGGAGACTTACATGGTTATTACGCGATGATTTATTACAAAACAAAAATAAACTAGACGAAATCTTCTTCAAATTAATTAAAGAAAATATCCGTCCAAACCAAACGTATTGTATATATTTTAAGCATACAGATTTCGAAAAACCCTTAATTAATTTTTTACAATCTACGTTTAAAAATAATAGCTTTAATATGGTAATTTCTAGAACTTCATTGGAAGATATCTTAACTTTTGAAGATCAACAAGAAAAGCTTCAATTATATCACAACTCTAAAACGTCACATCGTGGTATAAACGAAAATACAACGGCTATAAAAAGACATTTCTATTGGCCTAACCTAGAAGAGGATGTAAGAAATTTTATAAATTCCTGTGATATTTGCCAAAAATCCAAATATGAACGGCAACCTAACAAATTAATATTTAAACCCACACCAATCGTATCTAAACCATTCGAACACCTTTATATGGATTCATTTAAAATATGTAATTGTTATTTTATAACCATTATAGATAGCTTTTCAAAATTTGGACAAGCATTTCCTATTAGTTCACTTAATGCAATAGAAACTGCTCGCCAAGTTATACGATATTTTTCAATGTTTGGAATACCGAAAAAGATCACCTGTGATAACGGAATCGAATTTAAAAATCGCGTCTTTCAAGACCTATGTAAATTATATGAAATCGAACTACATTATACGACTACGTACAATCCAAATAGTAATAGTCCAGTACGTACAATCCAAATAGTAATAGTCCAGTAGAACGATTCCATCAACATCAACAATAGCATTCATTCCGCTACCGAATATACACCTTTTCAGGTATCTAAGGGACAATTAGACTTAAAAAATCCTTTTGAAACCACAAAATCTGAGCAAATATCTAATTATATCACTGAACATACTCAGTTAATGAAACTGCTCTCAAATGAACTTTTTGAAAAACTTGACAAAAAACAAAGACAAAATTTAGAACGAGAAAATCGACTTCGTAAACGTTCTATTAACCTAGATGTAAAACAACCAATATATTCAAAAATAACCAGACTGAACATAAAAAAGAAACCCCATTATTTTCAAAACTAAAAAACCCACAAATTATTGATGAAAATAAAATATCTTCGCAAAACAAAACAACCCACCTAAGACAGGTAAAACCTCAACGAAAACTTCCTGTTTCAGGTAACAATGGACGAAATGACGATACTGACTCTGACGATGATGACATTCCTTTGTCCCGTCTTTTCAATCAACATCACAGTAATTAATAATCCAATTTTACCATTACAGTTAGGTGAAGCCTATATCGTAAAAACACAACATACATTCGTTTATCACATTAACATTACAACACCAATTTTATTGTCCTCCTCAATAGAAGATCATATTGTTGTAATTAAAAATCACCTAAAAGAGGACCCTTCAAACCAATTATCTAAACTACTTTTCTATAAATTAGCAAGCATATATAATTTAAGTTTAAGAATTCAAGATAAGTTGAAAACCTTTCAAAATATTCGTCATAAACGTGGCCTTATCGATGGAATTGGTACTGCCTCCAAATATTTGTTTGGAACAATGGACTCTAACGATAGGGAATACGTCAATAATTATCTTCAAACCCTTAGTAATGACAACAACAAATTAAGAAGTTTACTTCACAAACAACAAACAATCCTAAGGGAAATTGTCAATAAATATACATCATCATTTAGTAATCTACAAAATACACAAAAACAAATCATATTGCGTTTTAACGAATTAATAAGGGATAACAATAAGTTAGGATCTCAAGTAAATATAATGGTCATTAACTTAATATTGGATAAAACACTTTTACAATTGCAAAGTTTAATGGATATTGTCACTAATTTAGAAACAGCATTCTTTTTTGCAAAATTACATATTTTGCACACTTCAATAATTAAGAGTAATGATATCCAAAATATACTTAATCAATTAAAATCAGAATATTCTGATAATGAAACACCTAAGTTAAATCATATAATTGATTATTACTCTCTATTTTCTACGAATGTTGTAATTTTAGATAACGTAATTTTGTTCAAAATACACGTTCCTTTATTATCCAAGCACTTTGCTTATTTCCAACTTTATCCAGTCTACCAATCCAATTATACGCTTATCCCAGAAACACCTTACCTCTTGTTTGACTTTGTGGATTACTGGAATTCCCAAAAAGGCTGCAAAAGGATTGAAAAGAGATACTTTTGCCTACCAGAAGACCTCTTCAAAGGAGACCCTTGTTTGGCAAAAATTCTGACGAATGGAACCAACCATTGTAAGCTCAGGACAGTTCAGTTGACAAGGACGCTGATAGAAAAAATTAGCCCCACCAAAATTTTAGTGAACCCAAAGCATCCAACTGTAATCCATTCAACGTGTATCCAAGATGGACTTACCATCATTAAAGAACCATCTGTAATCCAATTATTCAATTGTAGTCTAACTATTGATGGCAAGAAGTTCCTACCAGATGAGTCGTTACCAAGTGAAAATATCTTTCAACTGCCTGAACTCAACTCGACATTTCCTAGACAGGAATCTAAGAAACCACTGCTTATAACTGTCAGCAACCAGGATGAGCTGAAACATATTGCAGCATTAGTCGACACTCTAGAAGCAGACGACGAAACCGAAAAGAATCCTCTACACCCGCACGTTTGGGCCAACTCCACTCTTCTAGTCGTGGTCCTGACATCATTAGCAGCAACTCTTTACGTGGTAGCTAAAAAGAAGAACTCCAAGAATCAAAACGATGACAGCGATGCCCAGGTAGACGCCACCGCCGCCGCCATTCCAAAACAAGCTACGCTGTTTTGCAATCTTGATGAGGGAGGAGTTATATGAATCATAATATATAATATTTAAGCAAAGACTATTAAATACCCATTAGTGTAAGATAAGGTCTCTGTCTAAACATGCCCTTGGATCCTCTGTAATCATAGACAGATTATAAAAGCATATTTTTGTATTGTAACAGTTAGTCTATAGTAAATTGTTGTAGAAATCTTTTCTCAGCTGAATTATATAGTACTCAACGTTGTGTAGTCTTCTAAGTAATAAAAGTTGTTTTTTTAAAAAGTCAACCACGGAAGATTTCACTTAACTGGCGCTATATCCCTTCTCTGATGTTTTTATTTAAATAAATTTAATAATTTGAATTACTTGGGGCTGAATTGGCCTTTCATCATTATGGGATACTTAAAATAGCAATAAGAAAACGATTTTTTAAAGAAAAATTGACACCTTGTATCTTGGAAACTGGATTTCCGAATCCAGGTTCATATGAAAAAATTTTCATGTTTTCTAATGTAGAATCACCCCTGATATTATTCGAGCGGTATTTCCGGATGCAGGACAGGACTTTTGTTGCTAGGTCAACTGGAGTTAGGCTTTTGCCAATCAACGCCTTCCTTGATGATTTATTTAGATACAACTTGCTGCGCTTTCCAGAGAAAAATAAATCTAAAGTACTTTTGATGCAAAATTAGTTGCCCTAAAGAAATGTATTAAGCTGATTTTTATTTTATTTCTCGAAAACCAAGCTAAATACGAAAACAATTCAAGAAACAAAAATATTGTATTTTTATTTGCTTAATATGAAAAAAAATTAAAATGTATAAAAAAGTTAGTAGCGAGCTAAGTCACCACAACCTGTGGAATTGGCCATTCAGCATGAAACCGAGCCCGTGTGACTGCCCAGTCAGCAGATGCACCGATGGGAACTAGATTTAAGCAATGTAATGTAATTTACCTCCTAAGATAAATTTTATGTATGATCATTCTCTATTTAGCTATTGTCAAGTAAAGTCAAACTGTAGTTAGCTCCTAATAAATAATTTT
Source organism: Pissodes strobi (assembly GCA_016904865.1). NCBI lineage: Eukaryota > Metazoa > Arthropoda > Insecta > Coleoptera > Curculionidae > Pissodes > Pissodes strobi. The sequence continues at coordinate 58,844 of MU187403.1, read as the reverse complement.
TAAAAAGAGATTTTTGAAAGTTAAATACTTAAGTGGCGCAGTCGGTAGGATTGTGCGGTAGTGTTCATCACAAAACGACCAGAATCTTCAGGCCAGATCCACTACTTGGGTTATCCAGCCCTTCAGCGCAATCAAAGGGACGAAGCTACAGCAGACCAGACAAACCAGCGAGAGAATCGGGAAGGAAGCCGAGACTACAGCAAACTGTAAGTGCCATTCCTTTCGTTCCCTTTTGACCCTCTGTATAAGGTACTCGGAAGGTATAGATAAGCAATTTAATTTTAATTTCAGTCTATTGGAGACAAATTTTCGCAGTCTATTGAAGACAATGAGGTTAGTGAATTAATCAATGAAAGAATTTTATTTTTATTTCTCAATCGAAATAAACGAAAAATAATAATTATTAAATTAAAAATAAAATAATAATTTTATGAACGAATTAGACGATCTCGTAGAGAAACTAAATTCGTTAAGTTTCAAGAAAAACAGTACTGCAAGTACAATATTAGAATCAAGTAGTAATAGTACCGTAGGTACAGCGATTGTAGACGAAATTATATCTAGTACTGCAAGCACAGATATAATTGGCAGCATGCCTAACGGAAACCAAGATAATCAAGTTAGAAATAATATGAATTGGAATCTTTTTAAATCCAAATTGGATAATATTAAGCCCTACGATGGCGATAGTAATACTTTAAACAAATTCATTTTAAAATGCGAGAACTTAATAAGATCTTATGCCGTATTAAACGATGATGAATTGAATCAGCATATTTTTGACTGTTTTCAGGAAAAACTAATCGGAAAAGCCGAAATTTTAGTAGGAAATAGATCCGAATTAACAAATTGGAATTATTTAAAATTAGCTTTAATACAATGTTTTGCTGATAGGAGAGATTTAGATTGTTTAGTACAAGAATTAACGCGAACGAGACCCTACAAAGGAGAACATTTATTAAATTTTGGTAGCAGGTTGCAATTATTAAGAAGTAGTGTTATACAACGTATTAGCAATGATAATACTCTTGATCAAAATCAAAAACTTTGTCATATAAATCTATACGACAAAACAGCGCTTAACACTTTTATAGCAGGTTGTTCAGGAATTCTGAAAAATAACATGTATATTAGAAAACCAGACTCTCTGGAAGATGCTATGGGTTATGTAGCTGAATTTGAAAATTTTGAACGATTATATGGAAATTTGGGACAAACAGGAAATCCTAATAAAATAAATAACTCTATTAATAGACCATTTAATCATCAAAATCCCCAATATTTTCAGTCGCAGACAAACGCAAATTTCCAACCAAATTTTAATCGCGTGAACCCAAATTTTAGTAACCAAAATCAATCTAATATGTCTTTAAAACCTTCATGGCCCTCACAACCTATAAATATTCAACCGAAACAAATGCCGACCAAACGTTATCCAACCAATCGAGAAGTATTTGGACCACCTCGTAATGTATTCAAGCCAAATCAACTTCCAAAACCAACTCCTATGTCAATTGTACCTAGAAATACAAATGGATTCACCAAAGTAAATCCCCAAAATCATACCTTTTCTAGACCAATTAATCAATATCAAAGGCAAGTTCAACCATATCAAAACCCAAAATACGTTTTCGAAGAACTTTATTCAAATGAATTCGAGGAAGATGAATCGAATAATTTCTCAAACTCATATTCCGATACGTATTGTGACGAAATTCAATATGAAGAACAAAATCCTATAAATATCAATAATCAAATCGATTATGACGATAATGCCCAAATAGAACAAATTCACGAATTATCTGTAAACGATAATAATGAAAATTTTCTAGACCCAGGCCCATCAAAACCACAAGCCTGACGAAAATTAATATTTCTTTCCTCTAGTAACGCTTTACCATATATACAACTCGAATACCCGAAAATAAAATTATTAATCGACACAGGCAGTTTTCGTTCTATTCTAAGACCTACAGTGGCTGAACAATGTTTCCCACAATGTATTTATCGTTCTCAAAATATTATCAAAACCGCCATAGGAAGTGATATTCCAATTTTTCTAAAATATGGTAACAATCACGAAATCAATTTTATTCTTTTTGACTTTCATGACTTTTTTGACGGAGTTATAGGACTAACTGACTTAAAGAACATGAGTCTAAATGTTGATCTAATTAATCAAAGATTGATTGGACCTGATATCGAAATTCCATTCCAATATAGAGAAAATTTGGAAACATATTTTTCCATCACTCTTAATCCAAACGAAAAAGTACTAAAGAATATTCCAGTTAATATTTATGAAGGCGATATTATTGTAAAAGCAACACAGCTAGATAAATTAGTAATTCCACCCGCACTTTCTCGTGCGAATAACGGATTTGCTATTCTAGAAATTCAAAATCCCCATGATAAATATATAACTGTAAAATTTAAAGAACCATTAAAAGTCGAACCGTTTGAACAAAATCAATTCGAATTATTTAATTTCGAAACGTTTACGCAAAATCAAAAACGCAATCAAGAAAATAAAATTTTCAAAAATAATTTAATTCGTACGCAACATATGAATCCGGAAGAAAAGGAAGCGATTTCCAAGTTATGTAAAAAATTTTCTGACATATTTTATCAAAACGACGAAGAATTGTCCTTCACATCCAAAATTAAACACGAAATTAGGACAACGGACGATATCCCTGTACACACCAAGTCATATCGATATCCATTTGTTCATAAAGAAGAAGTAAGACGGCAAATAAATGAAATGCTCGAAAAAGGAATAATAAGACCATCCAGTAGTCCTTGGTCATCACCCATCTGGATTGTTCCAAAAAAGGTCGATGCTTCTGGAAAGCAGAAGTGGAGAATTGTTGTAGATTTTCGGAAAATTAACGAAAAAACAATTTCAGATCGATATCCAATCCCAAATATAAGTGATATTTTGGACAAGCTAGGACGAGCCCAGTATTTCTCTACACTAGATTTAGCTAGTGGATTTCATCAAATAGAAATGCATAAAAACTCAATCGAAAAGACCGCATTTAGCGTAGAAAATGGACACTATGAGTTTTTAAGGATGCCATTCGGATTGAAAAACGCTCCATCCACTTTCCAACGAGTAATGGATGAAATTTTTAAGGATGTGCAAAATAAAATTTGTATGGTGTTTATGGACGACGTAATCGTAATAAGCACAGCCTTAACAGAACATATTCAAAATCTGAAAATAGTATTCGAAAAATTGAGAGAAGCAAATTTAAAAATCCAGATAGACAAGTGTGAATTTCTGTGTAAAGAAGTAGAATTTTTAGGACACGTTGTAACACCCAACGGAATAAAACCAAATAAAAAGAAAATTTCTGCAATACAAAAATACCCCATCCCAAAAACACAGCGTGAAATCAAAGCATTTCTTGGTTTACTCGGTTATTATCGGAAATTTATAAAAAATTTTGCGAAGTTAACCAAACCATTGACACAGTGTCTCAAAAAAGATAGCAAGGTAGAACATACAAAAGAATTTGTTGATTGCTTTAACACTTGTAAAAATACGTTAACATCAGAACCAGTTTTAGCATACCCTGATTTTTCTAAACCATTTGAGCTGACCACTGATGCTTCAAATTTTGCTATATCAGGAATACTTTCACAAGAAAACCACCCAATTTGCTATGCATCTCGTACATTGAACCCAGCAGAAATAAATTACTCAACAATAGAAAAAGAACTTTTAGCTATTGTATGGAGTTGTAAACATTTTAGACCATACTTATTTGGACAAAAATTTGTAATATATACCGATCACAAACCGCTACAATGGTTGATGTCATTAAAAGAGCCAAACTCAAGACTAATGCGCTGGAGATTAAAACTAGAAGAATTCGACTATGAAGTAAAATACAAGAAAGGAAAAACAAACCAAGCAGCAGACGCACTTTCAAGACACCCTGTAGATATCAACGCCATAGAGACAGAATCAATATTTAACAATTTAGGCGACTCGGACAAAATCATAGAAGAATTTTTGTTACATCGAAGTGAAGAGGATTTACCTAATTTAGACAATCAAACAGTAGAAGAACTTTTGAAATTGAATATAAATGAGCCAAAAATAAAAATTATAAGCGATATTCAAATTCAACCACTAAAGATTCAATTACCAGTAGTTCAACCATCCATTGACAATGAAACAGTGCATACGTCAGTAGAAAACCCGATAAAAATCAAATAATAATCACCGACGGAGAAGTAGAAAATATTCAAATACGAAGAGAAAAAGTCTTTGAAAATAATAGGATGTATGTCACTATCTCTAATAGAAATCCAACACCTCATATCGTGAAATTACTAAAAGAAAATATAGACCCTAAACGAGTTTATGCAATTTTCATTAGAAACGATTTATTAGCACGAAATTTTACTGTGACTCTACAAAACCTATTTCGAAACTCTGCATATAAATTAGTACATTGCACTACATTTCTAGAAGACATTGAGAAGCTCTCTGATCAGAAAGAAAAGTTAGAAATGTATCACACGACTAAAACATGTCATAGAGGCATGAATGAAATGAAAGCAGCTTTCAGCCGAATATTCTATTGGCCAAGAAAGTCTATAGATATAGAAAACTATATAAACAATTGCGAGACTTGCCAAAAGAATAAGTACGATAGAGATCCACCAATAATCAAATTTAACCTCACTCCAACAGCCTCAAAACCATTTGAGCACATTCATGTGGACACTTTCAGAATTAATAGCGAAGCTTTTGTCACCGTTATCGACTCATTTTCTCGATATGGACAAGCCTACCCTCTTAAAGCTATTACCGGAGTAGAAGTGATAGAAAATCTATTCAATTTTATAACACATCACGGACTTCCATTAAAAATTACCGCCGATCAAGGTACCGAATTTAAAAACAAGGAATTAGAAGATTTTTGTAAAATGTACAAAATCGAATTACACTTTACTACACCCAAAAATAGTAATTCAAATTCCCCTGTTGAGAGATTTCACTCATCAATTATAGAAAGTTATCGTTGTTTACAGGAAGACCATAATAATCTAAATACGGAACAATTAATCAAACGAGCCGTTATGGGATATAATAATTCAATACATAGTGTTACGAAATATACCCCATTCGAAATTATCACAGGACATATAAAATCAATAAATCCGTTCGATCTTAATGATAATATGATAATTTCAAACTATGTACAAACTCATAAAGAAACATCGAATAAGCTCTATGAACGTATAAAAGAAGTCAACGAACAAACTAAACAGGATATAATCGAAAAGCGAAATGAAACAAGAAACGAACCCCCGGATTTTCAATCGCAAAAAATCGCCTATATAAAAAATAAACAGCGAGGAAAAATGTATCCTAAATTCAAGAAAGTTAATTTAAAAGGTCAAACAGACATCAAAATAAAAACAAATAAAACATCATATCCTAAGAGTAGCGCTAGGAAACCTAAAATTAAAATGAAACAATCTTTTCAGGTTAACGATGCTGAAAAAGTTGACGACTCTGTTCCTAGTACTTCACATAGGACTGACGATAGGAGCTGACATTCAAGTAACAATCTTTCCTATAAAATTAGGAAACTCTAGAATAGTATATAATAGACATACGTTTTTGCATTATATAGATTTAAGATACTTAATTAATCAATTAGATGATATCGAAAATAATTTCTTAATAATTAGAAATCATTTATTATTATCAAATGCTACGAATCATATTTCTTATCATGGCTTAGCGGAAAACTTACTTGTTAGAACAGAATATTTAATTCAAATCGCGAGTAATAAGTTACAAAATTTACACCCACATATCCGAAAAGAACGAGGATTAATAAATATTATTGGAAAAGCAAGTAAATGGCTATTTGGTACGTTAGATTCGGAAGATAGTCAACGATATGATGAAGCAATAAATATTTTGAATACAAATCAAAAACAAATTGCCAATGAAATGAAATTGCAAATTTCACTCTCAAAAAATTTAATAAAGAATTATAACAACACGATTATTACTCTTAGCAAAAATCAAGACAAACTTCAACTTGGTTTAAAAGCGCTTCGCAATACAATGGAACGAGAAATAAAGTCCTTGGGAGATTATCTTAGTTTTCAAGGTATTCTTACGCAATTAAATTTAGATTGCCAAAATGTAATTATGTTTTTGGACAATTTAGAAAACGCTATTATGTTCGCAAAAATAAACGCTCTTTATAATAGTATTCTGTCGAGTTCTGACTTAAATGAAATGTTAAAATACTTAACAAAGATTTACAGGAAAAATGAAATTCCAAGGTTCCAAAATATATTGTCTTATTATCAATTTTTTGGTACGCAAATAACTTTTTCAAATTCAAAGCTTATCTTTGCTATTCATGTACCGATACTGAGACCCGAACCTTTTACCTTTTTTCATATTTACCCAGTAATCCAAAATCAAATGATATTTATCCCAAAATACCCTTACCTGGCACAAAATGAAGAAAAGAAACAATTTTCCAACAACGTTTGCCCGACCGTTGAAGAAACATACTTCTGTCTGGAAGAATTTCACCCTCGTGACGAATGTGTCAACAGTTTATTGATGAACACACCGACAGCCGACTGTCCAACTTTCAAAATCAATATTGAAGAAGCAATCGTAGAACAAATCAAGAAAGAAATGGTTCTAATCCTGCCAATTAAAGCCGAAAAATTATTAGCCAAATGTAGCAGCGATCAATATTTGCCAATCGAACAATCAGTTCTAGTCAAAATACCTGAAAGCTGCGAGATCCAAATCAATGGAAGAAAATTCCTCAATGATGTGAAACTTCAAGAAGGAAAACCATTAATCCTGCCCGAAATCAAACTGTCTGCGATAACGCACGAAACTATTTTGGAAATGCCAAATATAACCAAAATTAATCTGGACGAAATTTATCGCCTCAAAGATGCAGCCAATCAGCTGACTTGGTTTAGTATTGACAGCCAGCAACCCCAAAATACGTCATTTTACATCACCCTTGTGTTTTGCTCCCTAATTATTATAATTCTAGCAATAACACAAAGAAGAAAAATCTACCAGTTATGGAGATCCACCCAAAATAAGAAACCTAGGGATGAAGAAGAAGCCACACCCATGGAAAGCATTCCTTCGAAAAAACACTCCGTAATTTTCGAATCTTAAGGATGGAGGAGTTAAGTCACCACAACCTGTGGGAATTGGCCTTCAGCATGAAACCGAGCCCGTGTGACTGCCCAGTCAGCAGATGCACCGATGGGAACTAGATTTAAGCATCCTAAGATAAATTTTATGTATGATCATTCTCTATTTAGCTATTGTCAAGTAAAGTCAAACTGTAGTTAGCTCCTAATAAATAATTTTTAAAAAGAGATTTTTGAAAGTTAAATACTTAAGTAGCGCATATTTTTTTGTCAATAATATTCGGTATGATGCCGCCAGGACGCCACTGGACTTTATATTTCTAATCTAATTAATGCTAAATGAAATCGTTATTATTATAGATAACACTACCAAATTACAACAAAATCAATAAAAGCGTATTTGAGATATTAATAAAAAAAATCGAGTTTGAAAATGTAATAACCTGGATTTTTTTTTTCTCGAAAACGAAGCAAGATACGAAAACAATTGAAGAGACAAAAATATTGTACTTTTAGTTGCTTAATACGAAAAAAATATAAAATGTTTAAAAAAGTCAGTGGCGCATATTTTTTTTGTCAATAATATTCGGTATGATGCCCCCAGGGAAGCCACTGGAGTTTATATTTTTAATCTAATTAAGGTTAAATGAGCGACATGTTACTGCTAATAACACTCCCAAATTTCAACAAAATCAATAAAAGGATATTTAAGATATTAATAAAAGACACCCTGGAAACTATGCATTTCCAGACCCAGGTTCATATGAAAAAATTTTCATGTTTTCTTATGTAGAATCACTCCTGAAATTATTCGAACCGTATTTCAGGACACCCTGTATGTTCCACGGTTGGTAAAAAAATGTCTGAAATAAATATTTGGAATTGTTAATTTGCCTATTTATCTAAAAGACATTCGGTTCCTTATTTTCTTCAAAAATTTGATGGATCTAAACAAATCTGATTATATTTGAAAATAAAAAGTGTAGTCAAAATAGTGAAGAATAAGCCTCAACTTTTATTTCTTATTGTTCATCCTATTCGAAATAAAAAATTGGAAAGAAACCGCTGCATGCGAGAAAAGCTAATCTGGGTGCGAGCTTTTCTTCAACCTTGTGGATTGTATAAAAGCCCGACAGAAATTTTGATTTGAAATTATGTTTGTTCTAGTTAGATTTGTAATTTTGTATATTTATATTTCAATTAAAAACCTGACTATATTAGCTTTCTCTCGCGTGCACTTAATAATTTCCTAAATGTCGTTTTATTTAGCGCTTCATAAAGAGATCTGTAATAAACAGGAAAGCTTCACGTATTTGTAATATTCTAGTTTACCACCAAGATAGCTGATTATTCCGTGCTATTATCTTCCTATTTAATACGTTTTTATGAACCCACTTATAATGGAACTTAAAGTTATTTTTGACTTGATTGCTACATTAAATGTTTAAAATCTTCCTTTTTATCTCCATTCAAACATTTATATCTATTGTTTTGGAACTTCTGTTTTCTGATACTAATAAAGAAAAGAAAATATCAGCATATTGTTGTAGTCGTGTTTAGCCTTCTACCATAGTCATATTACACATTCATTTATTTGATGAAACTGGATATATTTATTGCTGACAAGAAATGTAGTAACCAACAACTGAAAAATCAAGTTTTTGAAAATCTACCATGAATTCAGATATCCTGTCAAAAAGAAATAAAATTCCAAGAGGTTCTGTGAGCATGTCTCAAGAGGACCCATTATTATGATTTGCTTGGGAATGGTAGATTACGTCGTTGCCTGAATCGACTGGGATTAGGCAATGAAAGTATCCAGATTTTATCATGACACAAATAAGCGAAAGCATTTTATGAAATTATTATGATTGATGCAATGTTCCAATTATCGTATGTAGAAATTATTTGCATGAATTAATATTTAAAATTTATTTCCAGATCATCTGCTACCTTATAGTTTTCTTCAAAATTAATCCATACCTGAATTCTGTGCGTCCCCCCAATTGACACAAAATATCACAGCAAAACACAAACTCAAAACTCCGTTCCATGTTAGCAACATTATTAATTTTTACGAATAAAATTTATTTCAGTCTTCCAAAAACGTTATTCTTTTGTTCTTCAGCGAATAATATCGAAATTTTAACTAAAAATTCCCATGCAAAATGCCAACGGTCGCGAAATGAAATGTGCATAAGCTGGTTATTTGCTCTCTCTCTATCCCGTCGGCGTTAATGGGTGCGAGTGAAACGGCATGTGGGCCTTAAGTGGAGGCTAAATGGGTTCTCTTCGAGGTTCTTGCACCTTTCACTTTGTTAATGTTATTTGTTATTAGTCTGCTTGTGCGTTCGATGAAGTGTGGCAGATAGCTATACAGTACCTACCTGCAAACAATATGGAGCATGGCGTTTAAAATATTTGATATTATTACATTTATGAGAGCCTTTACTGATTATGACGCATGCAGCTCTAAACTATTAATTCTTGCTTCGTATATTAAAATTTTTCAATACTGTACTAAACTGTTTTCATGGGAACTGTATTATGTCTTTTGCTGAATTGAAAATAACCATGCCAATCATCTTTGAGCAACCCGTTTTTATTTCGGAACGGTTAAAGGGGTCCATTTACATGTTACCATCATAAAAATAAAACTTTTAAAATCATATACAGGGTGGTAAAAAAAATTATATTTAAAAAAATTCTCTTTTTTTTAATAGTTCGGTACGCGTAGTTAATTTAATAAAAAGGAAACATCGTATGGTAAATGAAATAAGGTACGTTAAAGTACTCCATAAAACTCATCTTTTTGCTATTTACCGTTTAGTTCTAATTCTTACCGGTTTCGAATTATAGCCGATTTTTTTCGGAATTGTATTGTTCATTTTTATCACGAAAACGGTTAAGTTGCGATGAGAGAAACGCTTTTGGGACACTTATTTCCAATCTTCTTTTACGGTTTTTTAAAAGTTGTTACTAAATTCGACTTAATTAATTAAAATAATTATTTCCATTGATAACACTATGGTTCAAGGTGTTTTATTTTTGAAAATTTGGTCTCTCATTGTGCTCGATAAATAAGACAGAAAGAGTAGAAGTTTTTTGTTGGGATAATAATACAATTTTAATGTACTTAGAATATACAGATTTTCAAATCTACCTGTAATGTATAGCTTATGACCGATCATAAAATAACTGTTTGAACATATAGCCACCAATTTTACAAATAAATGAAGGACCAAAATTATTTTTTTACGCATTCACTTGCTTACGCTTAGCTTAGTTTGCTTCAACCAACGCAACAGTAGATATGAGTAAACTTTACTCAGTATTCTTAAAAAAGAATTCGAATTTAAAAATTAATCCATTAATTTGGTCTTCGTGCTTGGCCGATCATCTCCATGCTCCAGTAAGCATTCCAAACGACCATCATTGATGGCAGTTGTACAAGAGGACAAATGATTCAAAGTAATCAATTTTTTTTCATTGCTACATCGCTATAGGTTTGCTACGGTCATTTTTTCGGCTAGCTAGAATAGCCATCATCGATTGATCCCGGTGATGATATAATAAGCCGCCATTGCGATAAGTTCCGAAAACAGTTTCAAAATGAGATATTTTGTTTTATGTTCTGAGTTAAGTAACAATTTGTTTATATTATTTCTGTAAGCTCTGGGGATTTTTGGAGGTGTTGATAGATCTATTGTGTTCTTACTTGTACGGTTCAGTTAGGTTTGTTAAGTAAACTAAATGTTTTTTTTAAGCGTTGCCGAATATAAAATTGCTATAAACAATAGAATCCGGGGCTATTATAGGTATTGCAGCTACAATTAAGCACAAAACTCATCGGTTTCGTTCTATTTTAATCGAACACATTGAGACTTAAAGAAATTGTTAATCTTTTAAGTGCAGAAGTAAAGCTGCGTATTACTTAATGTAGATGAAAATATGAAAACAAATATTACGACATCGAAATTATCCCTAAGCTTCTAGGATATAGGTATTTCTTGAGAATTTTAAGGCAAGCAGTCTCATGCTACTTTCTACACCTAGAACTCATACCATCCTGAAGGATCTAATTCTGGTTTCTAAATTTTATATAAATATCCTCCTCCACACTGCGACACACTATATACGGATGTTGTTAAAGGGTACGAATTAATGTTATGTCAAATACACGAAATAAATTATTAATTTATTGAAAATAATATATCACAAAACATTTAAAAATAGACCTATATGCACTTTGTTGTCTTCACTCTTGTTCTGGACAAACTATACTTGAAATTTTCGATAGCTATTCCTATCTTCATAACTATAACCGACGAGAAATAGTTAAACAGAATAAAAAGGATTCTTTCTGGCCAACTGAAGACATGGAACAGCCCATAGACAAATCTTCCATAGGTGAAATAGGTAACGAAAAATCTAAAAAGAATATTAAACGTATAGATGTATGTATGTATGTAGTTAGAGACAGCTAAATATCCATATTGTTTTTCAGTGGAATAGTTTTGTTTAATCCGTACAATGTAATAAAATATTAACTAAAAGTAATAACCTATTTGTTCTAATGTACTTTAATAATATACCTATACAAATTCACAACATAATATTGTATTACTAAATAATGATTTCTGATGTTTCTTGGTATTATGATGATTATATTTACGTGGTTCCTGGAGCCTTTATTTTTGAAGATAGAAAAAAAAGTTTTACACAACAATTGTAGGTTTTTTTCTATCTTATCTTTTGAAATTATCAAAAAAAAAATATCACATCAAAAAATGGAAAAACTTTAATGCGCTAAAACGAAATATTTCAAATATATACAGGGTGTTCCTTAATGACATGCTAATATTTCAGGGAACATGAAAGAAGCCGGGGGACATGAAAGGAGCCTCCACGCGCACAAGAGTACACTATCACAATTCGTATTTCTTGTCGGCGTCCCCTGGAAACGTCTAACATAGCATAGACGGCTAATCCTTTCAACACCGGACCACAGACTTGAAGGCAAAAACAACAAAACGGCTCTTCTTAGAGCCAACACTGACCATAGTAACCATTAACATCGATGGAATCATGAAAAACAAAGAACAAAAAATACTCTCAGAACTCTGCAGAAACTCCAAATTTAATGTACTTTGCATATAGGAAACCCACAGGGATCTAACCGCCTGCCCACCAAGGATTATCGGCATGAAACTAACTACAGAACTGCCATACAGCAAACACGGAAGTGCTGCTTTTGTGAAGCCCCAAACCATAGTTTCTTCAGTGGATACCACAAACGAAAACGGCATTGAAGTAGCAACCGTTGAGATCGGGAAGTGCACCATAACCTCAGTATATAAGCCACAACCCCCAACCAAGATTTTACTTTCACATCTCCAAAAAATTTGTACTCACAACCTAACCGGCTTGTCTTGGGCGATTTTAATAGTCATAGCATACTTTGGGGCTACAGGGATACCGACGCAAATGGAGACGCTGTTGAGGAATGGGCAGACTCTAATTGCCTCTCCCTAATCCACGACCCGAAGCTACCGCACTCCATCTAGAGTAACATATGGAAAAGGAGATATAACCCTGACATATGTTTTGCAAATGACAACATAGAAGATAGATGCACCAAAATTGTCTACGACCCTATACCGAAAACACAACACAGGCCAATTGGCATAAACGTCTACCCAGCTGTCAGACCTCAAACCATAGCTTTCAGAAGAAGGTTCAACTTTAAAAAGGCTATTTGGGAACTCTTTGCAACTACCTTAGACTCTGAGATACAGCACATAAGCCCTAAACTGGAAAACTACGAAACATTCGTACAACTGTTAAAGTCTGTGTCAAGAAGAACCATCCCCTGAGGTTGCAGAGAGCACTATATCTCAGGAGTGACCAGCGAATCAAAAAGTCTAATGGAAAAGTACAAAAACCTTTATGATAGGAACCCTTTCAGCGATGAAACCGTAGAATGTGGTGTAAGTCTAATGCAACAGCTCAGCAAAGCAAGACAAGAAGCATGGATGAATACGATGGAGAAAATGGATATGACACATAGCAGCAAGATTGCGTGGAATCTCGTAAAAAAACTCAATGACGACCTAAAGGAACAAAAACTACCCTGCAAGGTTACAGTAGACCAAGTCGCCACCCAACTCCTACTAAACGGTAAAACGGGCAAATACACTAAAGCCCGAAAAATACACAGAAACCCAGCCACAGAGACTAATCACCTTGAAGCACCCTTCTCTACCAAAGAACACAACAACGCGATAAATACAATTAAAAATGGGAGCGGCAGGAATCGATGACATCTGTGCAGAACAACTTAAACACATAAGACCAATCGCTGGGAACTGGATACTACGGCTATTCAACCACTGCAGCAAAAGCTGCAAAATTCCGAAACTATGGAGAAAAAGTCATTGCTCTGCTTATACCAGGCAAATACCCAGAAAGCCCCAGTAGCTACAGACCGATTTCACTGCTGTGCCTCTCCTTCAAACTTTACGAAAGGCTTATTCTATCAATGATCGAGAAAAGCGTGGATCGACTACTTATTCCGCAACAAGGAGGTTTCAGACCCGGCAAATCATGCACTGGACAGGTCCTCGTCCTGACAGAGCATATTGAAGAAAAATTTGAAGAAAAACGTGTGACTGCCGTCGCTTTTGTTGATCTTTCAGCAGCCTATGATACAATGAGGCACAGAGCTCTACTCTGTAAGATTTACGAAACACTCAACGACCACCACCTGATGAGAGTCGTAGAATCACTACTACACAATCGACGATTTTTCGTGACTTTAGAGAATAAAAGAAACAGGTGGAGAAACCAGAGAAACGGGTTACCCCAGGGAAGTGTTCTGGCACCTATGTTGTTTAACATATACACAAATGACCAACCCATCCCAACTGGTTGCAGAAGTTTCCTGTACGCTGACGACTTGGCAATCTGCGCCCAGGGCGAGCGCTTCCCAGATGTGGAGGAAAGACCTCAGAGTGCCCTTAACGAAATGTACGCTTATTACAAAAGGAACTCTCTAAAACCGAACCCATCCAAGACTCACGTATGCGCATTCCACCTCCGCAGCAAAGAGGCTAAAAGAAAATTGCACATATCTTGGAAGGGTAGTACCTTAGAGCACACAGACTATCCCAAATACCTTGGAGATATTTTGGACAGATCACTCACATACAGGAATCAATGTGTTAAAACGAGGCAAAAGGTGACGTCAAGAATTAGTCTCCTTAAAAAACTAACAGGAAGTAAGTGGGGCGGTGCCAACTCCAGTGTCCTAAGAACAACGGCACTAGCGCTGTGTTTTGCCTGCACAGTATGGAATATACTAAATGAAACACTTTGCATTCCATGCAAAATTTTAATCCAAAAAGGCTATAGAAGCATAACAACTGAGCGCTTATGGCCTAGGCCATCATCAGTGTTACTTGTGATTTGGACCTGAAGAGCATACCAACGAAGAGAAACAAACAACACCAACAAACAACGGTCAAATCACAATTAAAAAGTTAAAAGTCACATTTTAAAAGATATACATAATTAAAGGCCGATGCCTAAACCAGTATGGAATAGATCAGCCCACACCAAGCAAGTCGACAGAGCGCTTAACGAGACATGCAGGATACTGACAGGGTGTATGAAGGTCACACCAATACCCAGCCTATATAGAGCGGCGGGCTTCTCTGCTCCTGCATCTCGGCGGAACGCAGCTGAACACATAACAATCCTTCGACGAACAACACGCACTCTATGAATCAAGAACCCCAAAGGAAAAGTTGAAATCACGCAGAGGCTTCCTCAAAAGCGTACCCGTCGAACCACCTGCAGACTTTCCTGTTCTGCCAACCTCTCCAAGCGGCCAACACCTTAACTTTAAGACCTGGAAATCTCTAAACCGCATAAGGACAGGTGTGGCACCAGTCAAAACCAACATGATAACATGGCGGAAATCAACTGATGACGACCCCTACTGTGCGTGTGGCGAAGTGTAAAACATGGAGCGCCTCCTCCTGTGCAAACTGTGCCCATACCAGTGTACCCTCGATGATTTGTGACTTGCTAAGAAGAAGTTGCTCAGTCGGATCTCCGGAAGGAACTGATATTGTTTCAGACTCGATCTTGGTCGATTTTCTAAACAAAAAGAGATGTGCTCGTAGGCACAATAATTACCATAGGGCTAGTTCTAAAGTCATTTTGTAAATAAAACAAAAAGCTTTAGCATTATATGAATATTTTAATAAGTTATTTTACCTGAAAATAACTAGAAGCTCATAAATACACAAAATATAAACATTGAGTGAATGCATGTAGGTTGTGTTACAATATGAACGATATCAGTCGAAGCAAGTTTCGACCTTGAAGAATATGACATAAATAATAGTCTTAAAAACTAAAGCAATGCATAAACAGTTATAATACTAACCTAGTATATGATTATAAATACAACCTTGAAGCTATGTACAGTTAAATGTCTGTTTAAGAGTTCCTGCAGAACAGCTACGTATCAGCTCTGTTAGCTGAACTAACTTTGATACGAAAACAATAGTATACAAGCAATAATAACAGGATTAATATTACCTTAAAGTCCACCTATAAGCTAATATGTACACTAGTTCACCAATTGACGAGCAATGTTCAGCAGTTTATCTTCCAACACTGGGTGAAAGTCACTTTAAAAAACACTGGCTAGATCTCTTGCTAGCTTCTATATACAATGAGCTTCAATTTCTTGCAAACAAGAATGACTGGAATGTAGTAGGTTGAGATGGTATGCAATTATTATTGCATATGGCATGACATGAATGCTTTGTCAATGCGGCTTCTTGGTACACGCATAAATGATTACTAAATATGCTATACTGGTAGCATAAGTAAGCTGAAATCCGCGTAAGGGATATAGCCTTTAAGAGAACTTGAGTATATTGGCAGTCAAGTGCCGTTTAATCCTTATATGAGAATAAGACCTGAGTATGTATGCAGACTAGTGCAGAGTAATCCTTATATTAGAATAAGGCAAGACTATAGCAACCCAGTGGTATACTCGTGATAGAGAATGTTGAAAACCCATGGGCAACGCCATTGGGGAAGACTGTACAGCGGTGGTACAGCCTCTGGAATTAGAGAGATCAGTGGGTCTCAATAATGGCAGTCAGGATGCCGATAAATACCTTTTTGTAGGCTTGATATGACGATGACTATGGCTGGATATCACTATGTAACTTGAGTAACGAACTAGAGAGATCAGTGGGTCTCAAAACGTGAAAATTGGCCCGACATGGCGGCTTGACGTCATGTCGGCGGGAACAGCGCCTTTAGAGCGACTTACATAGTGAAGAGTCGAGATGCAACTTTTTACTGAATTCTAGAATCTAGAACGTGATTGTGATCAACTCGAAGAGGTTGTTAACACCCCCTTGTCTCCGCCCGTTTTGGCGGGATAATCGGACATAGAAAGGGCAATAATGTAAATATAGAGATGTTGTGTAAAAACTTAGCATGACCGGTTGTCTAAATTAATATTATGAATTTTAATACAAATCCGATTGAAATCTTCTGACTAGTTTTCATGAAATCGATTATTAAAAATCGGAATTTTAGTTACTCCCTAGAAAATCATAACCTTCCTAACTATAATGCTAGGAAATTTTAGGTTGAGTGAAGTGACTATCCTGGAGGATGCTCTGTGATTGGTCGACTCGGCATAGGATACGCGGGCGGATTCAGATGAGTAAACGTTGTTACAACAGATGGATCTAGTAATATTGCCGGAAAACAGCGGGAAGCCCTATGATTGGTCGGAGGCCTTTTGAGGGCGCTTAACTTTCAGCTTTCTAGACTGCCTGGCGCAGTGAATGAACGTTGTAAACAAGAGATGGCGTTAGTAGTATCGCCATGGATTTTAATTTGTTTGGAATGCGAGGACAGTGGCGTGGAATGTTAAATTGTACAAAACTAAATCGTTAGATTTGAAAGAGTGTTCAAAATGGTTTTTGAACAGATATGAATGTAAACATGCGCAAAGAAAAGAAGATAGCGACATGGAATGTAAGAGGTCTGCTACAGACAGAGAAACTACATATAGTAGATAAAGAAGCCAAACGCTACAATATAGAATTACTGGGCCTACCGAAAGAGCACTGGAAAGGATCGGGGAATTTCATCTCAAGATCAGGGAATTCCATATATATCTCTGGCAATGACGAAAATAGCCAAAATGGAGTGGCACTAATTGTGCCACAGAGGTGGAGAAAATCAGTACTGGGCTATAACCCCGTGAGCGATAGAATAATAACCTTGAAACTTAGAGCAACACCCTGTAACCTCAACGTAATTCAAGTGTACGCTCCAACTTCGAAATCAGAGGGAGAAGATATTCAAAAATTCTATGAGGAATTAGACACCACAATCGACTGGGAAATAAATAACAATCATACAGGGGGACATGAACGCCAAAATTGGCGAAACGAAAATGACACACATTTGAAACAGGTTGTGGGACGTTTCGGAATGGGAATAAGAAACTAGAGGGGAGAGAGAATGCTACAATTCTGCTTGGAAAATAACCTCCTTATATCCAACAGATGCCAACACGCTATTCCAACATCATGTTAGACGACTGTTTACTTGGAGATCACCCGGTAATAGATACAGAAATCAGATTGATTACATAATGATCAACTCACGATGGAAATCATCTGTAAGCAACGCGAGGTCCTTTCCGGGGGCAGAGTGCGGATCAGACCACCAATTACTTGCTGCAGATATAAGACTAAAATTGAAAAACATAAACCCACCACAACCTTCACCCGGATTGGACAGGCAAGAGGCAGCCCAACTTAAGACAGAAATAAACCGACAATTATCAAACAATAAAACAGACATAATGAACCACCATTGGAATGGTCAACATTTAAGAGCAATATTGAAGAAACAATTAATTAATGAACATCAAAAGACCAAAGGAAGAAATAGACCGAACAAACACTGGATAATAGTAGAAACGCTGAAGGTAATCGAAGAAAGGAGAAACATAGCAAACAAGAATAACGACCAAGTGAAGTACGCTTACCTCAGTCGAGAAATTCAGAGAAGGTGCCGAATAGATAAAAATGAATATATCAAAAAAGTATGCGAAGAAATCGAGAAGCACAAAAATACTAACCAAACATGTGATGTTTTCCAGAAAGTAAACCTACTGTTAGGGAAACACCCCAACACGTGTAGAAACTATCGTTTTTCACCGTACAGTTTAGTGAGAACACCCTGTATGTATGTAGAATGAATGAGCCATAATTAAACTCAAAATAGATTTATTTCACCCCGGGTACAACTCAATTTGTGCATTTAAATTAGCATATGCCAGTTCTTCAAAACCCCTTAGTCCAACCCTAGACGGACGATCCCTTAATTCTATCCTGTAAACCAAATACTGTCAGTGTAATATATTACAATTCAGCAACTCTTCACTCGTAAAGGAAAACGTTCTTAATCGTTTTCAATTCAATATATTTTTGTCTCAAATCAGCATTGTGAAAATAGTCTGTCAAACAAAGAAAGAAAACTGTTTCTACCCTTTTAATCTCAAATGAATTCGGCAAAGCGCCAACCCCCCACTTTTTATTTGGTCTGGCGCCAGGAGGCGACCAGCTCGAAGACAAATTAGATTTCAGTGTTCTGCAAACACTCCACGTTGCTTGATCGGTCTTGTCACCGCGCTCGAGCAAGTGCCTCTTCGCGCCAAAAGGTCAAATTCCTTTTTGGGCAATTTCTCTTGTATGCACAAATATTAGAGAATATTTAGTGCACCTCAGTTATCTTTGTCCAAGGTTGGACAAAGACCTCCTTTTGGGCTATAATCCCAAGTTTTCAAAGCAAGAAACGACGTAGCGTCTCTTTCCCCCTTTTGATGAAGAGAATCCATAGAATGGCGGCACCGAATTGATAACTCAAGTGGTCCCTGTACTGTATAAGTTAATTCAAGGATTCAAAGTGAAATCTCTAGCTGATTAGAGTGAAGTAAAACATTGGAGATTAAGGTATTCTGTACGAAAGAAAGGTGCTAGATTGAAAGCATAAAAGTTCAATTCATTGAAAGTCAGAAAGGACAAACATATTTCAGTTATAAATTGCATAATCAAGACTTTTAGTCTTTAGTTAAAAATTAAGAAACCTTTTGTAACATTAGTTGTATGCTTGAATGAATGATTGGAAGTTTTAGTCTAAGAATTGTACATATATAATTTCTAATTAACATAGAAAATTCTGTTCATTTATATCTATCATATTTAAATGCAATTTACACCTGCATTATTAAATTATATCAAACCGAATACATGTTTCAATTTATCTCACCACCCTCTATTATACTGTCCATTAAAAGTGGTTAATTAAGATACCACACCCGTCTTTATGGTATTAAACAATAATAAAAGCACTTGTTTATCCCGACCACCTACTGTCGAGAAAATTTAAACCTAAAACAATGGCCGTAGAGGATAAAGACGGAACGTTGTTATGTGAGACAGAGAAAACCTTAAATAGATGGGCACAATAATACTGCAAAGAATTTTACAGCGATGATCGAGATCTAGAAAGACAACACTCGTAACATTACGAGGAAGAGGAAGCGGGACCGAATATACTAAAGGTGGAGGTGATAGAAGCCATACAACATCTGAAGACAAATAAGTCACCAGGAATAGACCACATAAATGCAGAAATACTAAAGATACTGGAAGAACCGGGGATAGAGATACTATTAGACATTTGCAACAAGATCTGGTATACGAGGAAATGGCCAAATGACTGGACTAAATCCATATCTTTTCCTTTACACAAGAAAGGTTCCACCAAAAACTGCGGAAATTATAGGATAGTCTCTTTAATATCACACGCAAATAAAATTCTCCTGAGAATAATCGATCGCCGCTTTCAACGTAATCTGGACTCACAAATATCACCTGAGCAGGCAGGTTTCGTGAAGGGAAGAGGAACACGAGACCAAATCTTCAATATTAGGCAACGAATAGAAAAATCAAGATAATTCAATTCGCCTATGTTATTGTGCTTTATCGATTATAAAAAGGCATTCGATTGCGTAAAATGGAAATGCTTGTGGCGTATACTAAAGGAAATCACCTAATAAGTCTAATAAAGAACCTATAGGAGTCAAACTAAGTCATGGTGAGGATAAATAAACGGAAACGAGCGAGGAGGGGATCGGAACGTGGAGTCATGTAGTGGTTCTAACAATTTTAACAATTTTAGCGATGTTTGTGTAGTAGTTTGTATTTTCCAACTCTGTTATGTTTGTTCATGTTGTTTTTGATGTAAGCCCGCTTTGGTGAGTTCTTATATTTATGTAGTCCAAAAGACAATTGGTCCCTTGTCTTTTATTTTATTTTTAGTGAGTCCTGAAGAAGAGCACGATGTTGCTCGAAAGCTTGACTAAACATTAAAGGGTTCAACTGAATCTGGCCTTTTATTAACTGCATCCCCAAGATTTTCTGAAATTGTTTCTTATTTAGTCAGTCGAAACTACCTTCTCGGCAGAAATGAAGATAACGTTGAGAGGGAGACAACCTAGAAAAATTGATAGTACAGGGAAAGGTGGAAGGTAAACGGCCGAGAAGCAGGTCACCTGTTAGATGAATAGATCATGTAAAGAAAATCACAAATACATCACTACAAACCCAACTAACTGAAACAATGGACCGACAAACATGGAGAACTAGAGTAAATAGATGTACCTGATTTGATGAGATCACGATTTCTCAGGCATGAAAATACGACTAAGAAGAATCACAGTTATTATATAAAATGGATTTTTATTTGAAAACTTTACCACCCTGTATCTCAAAAGTTAAGACGTTTAGGACATAGACTCATATGAAGCTTTTTCTTGAAATGGGTCCAAGAATCACCCCCTTAAATATTAGCATGTCATTAAGGAACACCCTGTATATTATGTTCCACTATAAAAAATCATAAAAATCATTCCTAGTATTTTTCAACCCAATGAAGTTAGATTTTTGAAGTGAAACTTCTTTGGCGAGGGTAAAGTCAGAAAATATATATATATTTTTTTTTTTTTTTTTTTTTTT